>CM072152.1:22413125-22470235 GCA_036850595.1 Rhyacichthys aspro | reverse complement strand
ATAATGCAATTTAGTGTGAAATTTTACAGTTGACTATTGTGAAATCCTGGTAATTATTTACAGTGTAGTTAATATATTCAACAGAAGACCCACTTTACTCTGTAATTCGATCATAAAATGTAAAAAGAAGTAAAGAAAACATGAACATGAACATGCCTTCCTTGTTATGGGGTTGTAGTGCAGGAAGTGCTGTTGGTTGTAGGCCTATATGTCTTGATGAGGGGTTTGTTCAGGGTGAGTGGGGTGTTGCTGTGTAGGATGTCCTGTCCCAATGGGGGCTGGACGTGGACCCCAGGCTGGACCGGGGTCACTGCCCCAGGGGCAGAAGCTATTTTATCAGACACTAGTAGTTTTCTGCTTCGTCAGTACTTCTACAGACAAAAATCCTATGCACACTTATCTACATTTACTTTATTTTATTAGTGTTTTCAGCCCTGACTGGCTGTGTGTTGGTTGTGACTGTTGTGTTATAATGGTAGTTTGATGCCTATGACTTGTGTACATGTCTCTTCTCTGCTCCTGTCCGTGTCTCTTCTCCTGTACGTGTCTGTGCGTGTGGAGATGACGCAGACCGGAAGCACAGTTGTAGTCGCTGACGCTGCAGAGAAACGAAAGAGTTACAGATTGAAGTCCCGCAGCGAAGTGAGAGATCACAACGAGGTCCAGAAGACACCGGACTCCGTCAAACATGAAGCTGCTCCCGCTCCTCTGTCTCCTGTCTCCGTGGATGGACCAGCATCTGCTCAAGACATCAGTAAGAAACTACTTCAGTCTCTTTGTACCGCTTTAATCTGTTTGTTTAGGACAACAATTAATGACAGTTCCTTAAAGACACATGCAGCTAGTCCTCATCATCATCATCATCATCGAAGTTTAATTATAAATAAACAAGATGTGATGCTGGTCGTTATTGGGTCTGTTTTAAACACATTTGAGTCTAACACGTGTCTTGATGACAGTGTTCACCTGTTCATTGTTTCGGTCCGATGTTTCTGATCAAAACTGATCTGTTTCTTTGTTCGTGATAAATTAACTATTAACTCCACTACTTTATTCAACTGATGCAGTGATGATGTTGTGTCTGTTTCCTGTTTTTTTGGACGCCTTAAAGAGACTTAGAATAAGGCCATCGGTATAAGCTACAGAAATAACATATAAATGACATTCAACTGGATTAATGCGTTTGTGAAATGATAAAAGTATTTATTTTGCTTCTTTAGAATGATGCAAACAGAAGGCCCAGACTCTAAAGAGATATTATGTGATCTTTAGTGACATCTAGTGGTGAGAGTTTAGACTGACAAATGCAGTGAAAATGTTTTTGTCTAAACACTGCTTTCAGATTCACTTCTATCCAATAATTAGTTATTTAAATCAGAAATGTTCAGGATATATTGCCAGATTCTGCATTTTGAATGCAGTGATTTCACTTTGAGAAAAATGTGAACAAAAACAGTGGCTTATTGTGTTTTATTAGTAGAAATATAATAACATGGTCCAACCACGACTTAAGTTTTATGAAACTTTGATGAATCTTTCTGATTACTTTGGGATAGCTAGATAGATAGATGATGTGGATATTATTTTTTACAGCCATACTGATGCAAGATATAAATGCTTCTGCTCCTATTATACAGTCAGGGACAAATTTATTACCATCAAATGTATCTAGTGCTTCTAAACTCATTACAGAATCAGTACAGATCAAACCTGTTTGTGAGGTTTTACAATCCAGATTACAGATTTTCACAAATAATGATTTGTGTTTAATTGTCTGTTGTGTGTTGTGTGACCAGGAGTCGTGTCGGTGGAAGAAAGAGAAGAAACAGTCCTCCCTTCCAAGTTTCCCCACCCTCCGCTAGGGGGGGTCGGGGAACCAAAACAGCGCAACAGAGAATAATGAAGTGTACCCTTATAATAGAGGCTCTGATGATAATAAACAACAAGACCAACAGTTTAAAGGACGAGTTATTATTTTTAAAGATGAACTAAGAGCTGGCAATGCTTCTATAAAAATCCATTCAACTAAACTGGAAGACAATGGCACTTACATCTGTGTTTTAGGCCCACTTGACAAACCCTCCAGACAGGAATTCTACATTAGGCTTAATGTTGGTGAGTATTTATCACTGATTTGGTTTTAAATAAATTCAGTTTCAGTGGATCTACTGCTTCAGTTTTATTTCATTTTTTGTCTTCCTTTGTTTGTTTGTTTCTTATGTGTTCTTCTTTTTGTTTTGCACTTTAAATATTTTATCTACTTTATTATTGCATTTTGGCTTTTGAAAAGTTGGTGCTTCTTTTCAGTTAATAAAACAGCTATAATAACGTGTAATTTCTTTTTCCACATTACCCAAATCAAAGAAAAAATACAAAGGAAGACAGATCTCTTTAAACTTGCACCATCTAGTATTGAATTGCCCCGTGTTGCCATCTAGTGGTGACTTTTAATTGTTTTAAAGTGTTAAAGTTCCAACAATTCAGAAAATATGTACATATATTATATGGAAACAACAAATCAATACTTAAGAGAAGTTTACATGTGGAGGGTAAAGGTAAAAAAAAAAAAAAAAAGGTGTTCAAACTCCATTTTAACAGATCCTGATGTCTGTGATTTGCTGAAAACAAATCTGACCAGTTCAGAGCTCAGACTGTTACACTTTCCACTGTTGAAAACACTAAATGTATAATACATTATCTTTAATCTTCTAATCACACAATAACACTTTATTCTCTCTCTGTTTATATTTCAGATGGTGTTTTAATCTTTTAGTGACTCTTATGACACTTTACTTTTTCAGGTTCATAACTGAACTAAATTTAATCCATTATTAATCTAAAGGCCTGTTTTAAATCACAGGATTTTTAGCATCTTTTCAAAGCAGAACTCTCTGAGGTTTTTGGAAAAGCTTTGTTGTATCTCTGGCTTTAACACAAGTTACTTTTTCAACAATTTAAAGACTAATAAATGTTATATATTAGACCTGCAAAGTCTTTAAAGTGTTTGTTTGAGCAGATTTTAAACAATTTATATTATGGGCTAGCTATTTGAAATTTGGAGGAATGTCTTCGGAAATTATAAATCTTGTCTTGAAAGTTTGATGTCATATAAAAATGAATATTAAGAATATAATATTATTCTATATACAACATCTTACTTTTCTGACTACAGAGTTCTCCAAAATCTCATTATTTCAAATGTATGATTATTTAATTATTAATAATTAGAATACTAACTATATTAAACAGTTTCACTAAATGTCCTGATGATAGTGGTCACAAGAAATGGCAAAATATAGTGGTTGCTTATTTATTTTATATTTATTTTATTTGTAAGAAATACAGATCATTTCAATAATCAGACCATCCTTTTTAAATTATTATCCATGTTTCTCAGCGTCTCGTGTCTAAACCGTCCTCTTCCATATATGGTCAGAAAGGTGGTTTTCCCGGCTTCAGTCTCTGATAGTTTTCTCAGTTTAACTCACCATTGGCTGGATTCAACTGTCAATCAAAGACCTGTGGAGCTTCATGAACAGACTCGTCTGTGATTGGCTGAGAGAGTTCTAAAGTTCAGTTCTATCGAACGTTGATGTCGTAGAACGACGCTGATTGGTTGGATTTGTTCCTGGGCGTGTCCAGATTCTACTGATACGAAACGCCATTGGTCCAAGACTTTACTTTAACTTTAAATGGACTCAAAGAGAGCGTCTTAAACTAACTTTAACAAGTTTTTATAAAACATTTTTAGTGTGTTTCTTCACGTGTTCATTATTATTTTAGCTCAAGATAAAATATAAAACAGAGGAATTACTCAGTAACTTTTTCTCTTTGAAACGAGCCCAGACTTGTTTAAATGTGTGTTACTGTCTCCATGGAAACAACTTCTACCTGCAGCTAAACGAGGTAAAGGTGAAAGACTAGCGCTAAAATACAATAAATAAATACATAAAGTATTTATATGTAACTTACAACATTATCAATAAAACAAACTGATTAAGTAAAAATAGACTGTGATGTTTTGTTAGACGTAAAAAGTGAGTATATTGTTATATGCACTGATATAAAAATGAATATTAAACAGATGAATTCAGGTTTACACACAAAACTCGGGTCGTATACATTCTGTTAAAGGAAAAAGGTTAAAAATAAGGAACGTGTCTGGTGAGTAGTGAGTCTGATATCCTTTTTATCTTTTGTAAATGTTTCATGTTTGTGTATCAGTCCACTATTACCAAAATTAAAATGTTTCAATTCCATTTTTTTAAGCCTCACAAAAATTTCATTTTTAAAGCTATTTTAACCTGTTGTATCATCAATTAAAAATGATACAAAACAAAAATTATATTAATGCCCTTAACACAAATTAAACATAATAATTTGTTCTGTGAGTAAGTTAAACATTTTATTCTATCAATGACCACAGGTGCGGCACCAAAGCCATGGGTGATAAAACTTGACGAAACAGGGGACTGGAGGCTGCTTCAGTGTGAGGTTCATGGTTCACCAAAACCTGAAGTGGAGTGGAGAGACAGCTCTGGAAATGTGCTTCTTCCTAAAGAGATAAAGGTCACAGAAAGAGAAGGACGTTTCTATGTTACATCTGAACTGAATGTGACCAAGACTGACCACTACACCTGTGTAGCTACACAGAAGGAGATTCTACATCAGATTAAAATTACAGTGCCTGAGAAATTTCAAGGTATTTATCTGTGTTTTTCAGTGCAGTTTTACCTTGTTCCAAGTTTACCTGTGCTCCAAGGAGAACGTTGAAAAAATAGTGTTTAACTGTGCTGCTTTACAAAGATGGCAGATGCTCAGTTCAAAGGACTAGTATCCCATTTAAAAAATGAGCTGAAGTTTGAAAATGCCTGTTTTCAATATTTACCAGAAAATATGTCTAAATTTGATCTACCTTTTAGATTGTAACACTAACCATTTGCAAAAATAATAAAATATTTTTAATGTTCTTATCATTGCTTTCAGTCCAGCGCAAAGATGAACCTGGTAAGTGAGGAATTTCAATTATAAAACAATGTCACTGCTTCACTGATATAAATGAATGACCTGAATTGATTAAAATAATGACAGTGTTCACAGTATAAAGTTGCCAGAGGTCACTCTTTTATTTCCCATCTGCATTAACTATATGTCTTATGATGCACATTAATTTACATAGATATAGTTGGACTACCTCTCATTTAAACCATCAAAGCATGTAACAGTTTTGATGTTAAAATTAAGAAGAAACCTCCATCTATTCCTTAATTTATTCCTTAATTTATCCAACCAGGGCTTTGGCAATACAAACTGCTTAAGGCGAATACACCTAGTGGAATACACTGGACAATTCTTATCCAAATTACTTCAGCTGTAGTCAGCCACTTTCCTACATAGCCAATATATAAACACATAAACTCATAAATATAACATTTTACTGTTAAATTTTTTATTGTTAAAATTTTTTTACTCATACTCATACTCTCTTTCTTGTCTCTTCTAGTGCTCCCAGTTGTATGGATTGTTGTTGCAGCTCTGAGTTTATTTGTTTTAGTTGTTGGAGTTGTCCAAATAGTGCTTTGTGTCCAGGGTCGCCTCACACTGCAGTGTAAAAGAGGTAAGATTTAGTAAAAATTCAAGATATAATTTGGACAAACATTTGATGACATGTAAGAGTAAAAGATGTGTACAATGTCCTCACAGCAAACAGGTCTTTTTAGGGTTTATATTGGTCTTCATTTTCAGGGCTGTTAAAGAGTAATTGTCCTGCCTCACTGGTGTCCTCAGTGCCGAGCCAGGACACATACTCATTAACACTTTGTCTGAGGAATACAGTTCACCAAGCTCACCTCCAAATGTGTCTTTAAATTTGGTACATTTAGGGTGTATTTTAATGTGGTTCTATGGTTGCTCCTGCAGGTAGACCTTCAAACGAGGCAAATACTCCTTTGAATGGTTACAGTTCTTCTGGACAAATGACTGACGCACAAATTATTTAATAATTAGTAAGTATCAGTCACTTTTCTTAATTTTCTAAATTCTATGCAAAACAAAATATTAAAACCCAGTCGGATTTTGTAATTAAATGAAAGTATGTATAGAATTGTCACAGTTTAATAAAAATCACACCATGTAATCGTCTGCATAATGCAAAAATAATCTTTTTTTTTTTTCATGTTAGTGCTTTAAGTCTAGCGCAAAGACAACTCTGGAAAGCATGAGAAATTTTAAGTAAAAAACACTGTTACTGCTTCACTGATAAAAATGAATGTCCTGAAATGGTTAGGTATCACCACAGATGCCTGTCTGGAAAAAAAAGAAAATTGGGATGTTCACGCCCAGTACGGGCAGGATGTGCAGTTAAAGTCCATCATATACAAATAAATGTAAATCAGGAGTCTGCATGTCCTCCCCGTGTCACCATGGCTTCTCTGTCTGTCAGCGTCTAAATGTCAGCGCTGCGACGAACTGGCTATTGTCCAGGGTGTACCTCGCCCAAAGCTGCTGGGATAGGCTCCAATTACCAACGACTCCCAACGGGAATAAGCGGAAGAAAATGAATGAATGGATGAATGAATATGATGCTATTTCTGGGCCATGATGAAAACCCAGACTGAAAATCTAGTTCTAGTTCAGTTGTTTTGTATTTTGACTTGTTTTGTTTGTACATATGAATATATTACATTTCCTCTATGCGTTGTACATATTTTTGATGTAGTATTATCCTGACTCTAAAAAATACTTAAAATAGCATCAACAGTTTGTACTGTAATTTGTTGAATAAAGGTTGTCCAAATCATAAAATCAACAGAATGAATGTTTAATGTTGGTCATTATTATGAATCCACCACACAGCAGTTTAGTGAGTAGGAAACGTGAGTATTTACATCTACTGTTGTACACATCACAGTTTAACTCATGCTAACACAAAATAATACTGGTATTTACAGTAACACCACTTTAACATCTCTAAAGTGGATCTGATGCAAGAAAATAATAAACATCCTGCAGCTGCCCTGAATTAATCCAATCATTCGACCAAAGGTTTTGTGTAGTTTCAGTTTAAAAACAGGTTTACATTAAAAGTACAAGGCAAGACAACCACAATCTACATTATACAAGGTTTACTCATTAAGATCTTACAAATACTCTCTGCATTTCTGTACACACTCTTCATAAACTCACTGTTTGTGTTTCCTTCAGTTTGATCCATCACAGCATTCACAGAAACAAACATAACTGTGGGTTAGTGTCTGAATCAGAGTAAAATAACAAACCTTTAGGTCCAACTGTTTCAGTCATCGATGGTTTTATGAGATGAGCATAAAAGGAGGTCGAATAATTCAACTGTAAATATTTCTTCTAGTGCTGAAAAGAATCTTACTGCTTTAGAAAGAATCAAATAATTAAAAATAATAATAATAATAATAATAATAATAATAATAATAATAATAATAATAATAATAATAATAATAATAATAATACATTTTATTTGTAGTGCACTTTACATTTGGTGAACAAATCACAAAGTGCTACATAAAAACAAGCATACATAAAAGAAGAAAGAGAATGATAAAAATATAAATAAAACAGCCTAACTCGGCCTATGGAAGGGCTAAGAGTAGGCTTTTTTAAACAGAAATGTCTTTAGTTCTTTTTTAAAAGCTATTTCAGTCTGTGGGGCCCTAAGGTGGTCTGGGAGGGCATTCCACAGACGAGGAGCTGCAGACTCAAAGGCCCTATCACCCATGGTTTTGAGCCTTGTCCTGGGAGGGAGCAGACGGTGCATGTGGCCTGACCGGGTTCTGGTGCTGGTGTGAGGAGTGAGGAGTTCTGTGAGGTAGGTGGGGGCGTCACCGTGCAGACAGTGATGGGGGTGAAGGAGGACCTTGTACTCTATACGGAGATGTATGGGGAGCCAGTGAAGTGTGCAGAGGATAGGGGTGATGTGGTCGTATTTCCGCACCCTCATCAGGATCCTGGCAGCGCTGTTTTGAATGTACTGGAGCTTTTGGACGCTCCTGCCAGGAATCCCGATGAGGAGTGCGTTGCAGTAGTCCAGCCTGGAGGAGACAAAGGCATGGACGAGCCTCTCTGCAGCAGAAATGGAGAGGGATGGGCGAAGTTTGGCAATGTTACGGAGGTGAAAAAAGGAAGTTTTGCAAATGTGGTTTATATGATTTTGAAGGTAAGCTGGGGTCGAATTTTACCCCCAGGTTAGAGACTGAGGGAGAGAGGGGAATGTTGTGACCGGAGAATGAAACAGAGGAGATGGGAGAGGTCTGGAGCTGGTGTGGGGTACCAATCAAAATAGCTTCGGTTTTGGAGCTATTTAGCTGCAGGAAGTTTTGACTCATCCATGCCTTTGTCTCCTCCAGGCAGGAGGTAAGGCGGGTGGCAGTGGCAGAGGGAGTGCAAGAGGGAGTGACCTTGATGTAGAGTTGGGTGTCATCAGCATAGCAATGGTACTGGATTCCATACCTGCTGATGACACGACCAAGAGGGAGCAGATAAATGGTGAAGAGGGTTGGACCGAGCACTGAGCCCTGAGGGACCCCACAGGTGACTGTGTGGGGTTGAGATTTAGCATCCCCAGGGCTACAGACTCGGTCCTTCCCATGAGGTAGGAGTGGAACCAGTGAAGGGCAGTGCCGGAGAGTCCTGTGTAGTGTTGGAGGCGATGGAGGAGGATGTTGTGATCAATGGTGTCAAACGCAGCAGAGAGGTCGAGAAGGATGAGTAGGGATGGGGAGCCAGAGTCAGAAGCCATCAGCAGGTCGCTCGTGACTCTGATGAGGGCTGTCTCAGTGCTGTGGGAGGGGCGGAAACCAGATTGGAATTTATCATAAAGGCAGCAGGATTTGAGGTGGTTATGTAGTTGGGCGGAAACTATCTTTTCAAGAATTTTGGAGATGTAGGGGAGGTGAGAGATGGGCCGGTAATTTGATAGGGGTTCTGGGTCTAGGGTAGGTTTTTGAGGTGGGGTCTGATGATAGCTGTTTTTAAGGAAGGTGGAACATGACCGGTTTGGAGAGAGAGGTTGATAATTTTAGTGATTAATGAACTAATTGACTGTTTATGGGCTTTGAGCAGGGAGGAGGGGAGCGGATCCAGGATGCATGAGGAAGGTTTGGATTTCTGGATGATGCTCTCGACCTCCTGCTGCGTTGTGGGAGTGAAGTGGGATAGGTGATGTGTGGTGCCTGAGGTGGGGTAGTCATGTGTTGAAATGGGATTATTGGAGAGAGAGGAATGAATGTGGTCTATTTTTGTCGAAAAGAAGTCCATGAACCTATTGCAGTGTTCTACTGTGTTGTTGGTTTGTGTGAGTGTCTGTGGTTTGAGGAGATAGTTAATGGTTGAAAACAGTTGTTTTGAATTACCAGGGTTATTGTTAATATGGTTAGAGAAGTGGTCTGATCTGGCTTTTGACAGTGCTTTAGAATATGTGTGTTGATGTTCCCGGTAGGCCAGTTTATGCACCGTCAGTCCTGATTTTATATAGGCCCGTTCCAGGGCCCTCCCAGCTCTTTTCATCTCCCTTAGCTCTGGAGTAAACCAAGGGGCTGAACGAATGAACGACACGGTCCGGGTTGTGAGTGGGGCATGAAGATCCAGGATGGAGCTCAGGCTGCTGTTGTAGAAGTCCATGAGGTCGTTGACTGTTGACTGTGGGGGTGGGGAAAGATGTTGTAGGTCCAGGCTAAGGGAGGAAGACTCAATGTTCTTGATGTTTCTGAAGGTGATGAGTCGTTGTGGCTTGGTGAGAGGAGATGAAAGGGGTAGTGTCATACTAATGGCCTGGTGGTCTGAGATTCCCAGGTCATATACGTGGAGATCGTGTATGGGGATGGAGTTCGTGATAACCAGGTCCAGAGTATGTCCTTTATTGTGAGTGGGAACCCCAACATATTGTTTTAGACTTAAGCAGTCCAGTACCTGTAGAAAGTCTGCTCCCAGAGGGCAGGAGGGAGAGTCCACATGGATATTAAAATCTCCAAGGATGATGACATTTGTGGATGTTGAGCAGATAGAGAGAAGAAATTCATTTATTTCTGTGATAAAGTTAGGGTGTGGTTTTGGTGGTCGGTAGATAAGAAGTATTGTTATGAGGAAAGGGTGTTTACATTTAAATGCCAAGCACTCAAATGTAGGTGTGATTGGCAGAGGGACGGGACCAGCTGAAGGTCGGAGCGGTGTATAACCGCCAAACCTCCGCCCCGTCCTGTCATGCGTGCCTTCTCCAGGTAATTATAACCAGAAGGGCAGGCTTCATTTAGCACCAGGAATTCCTCGGGCCTGTGCCAGGTCTCCGTGAGGCACATGAGGTCAATCCCAGTGTCCAAAATGTGGTTATGGATCAGGCTTGCTTTATTTGTAAGTGACTGAGTGTTAAGTAGATCCAGTTTGATAAACGGAGGATTGGTGTGTTTTGGAACGGGCCGGAGAAGGCTGAGGTCTACTCCAGCAGGTGTTCCGCCCCGCCTCCTCCATTGACGCCCGCGCACATCAGGACCAGTCGTGGCTGCACTCTGATGACGTGACCAGTGTGCGACGGTGCGTGCCGGAGACCAGAGTGATGGTATGGAGCTCCCGTTCCTGGTGAGAACAAATCCGCGACGAGACCCTCTGTGGATATAGCGAGGACGTCGGAGAAGTCCCAGCTCTCTGATGGCAGAAATATCCAGAGGAACAGACCGGTTTTTGAGAGCAAGGAGCTGCGCTGCGGAGTATCGGAGCATTGTGCCGGGTGCAACTGTAGTTGTGATGCTAACAGCTAGCCGCAAGCTATGCGCACAGAAGTGGGCAGTTGCAGTGCACGGCAAAAATATCCACAGCAAGACGAGAGTTAAACAACCCAGAAGCCGGACCTTGATCCAGCGGAGTATGAAAAAAACTCATACAAGTTGTTGATTAAATGGGTATGGTAGCCACAGCAAAGCGCCTGACAAACCACGGTGTAGTGACTAGCGCGCTGACGGCAAACCATGAGGGCTGCAGTCCTCGCGGAGAAATTAAATTACAACCAGTGGAAAACCGACCGAGCCAACGTACAACCACAGCAGGTAATACCAAGTCCAAAAGCACAGTAGGCTTAAGAGAGGAGTATCAAGCGCACACACACAGTGGAGAAGCGGCGAACAACCAGCGCCAGCGTCCTCTCTCCTGACCAGTAATCAATTAAAATAAAAAGGGATTTTTAGAATAAAATATGTAATTCTGGGCCTTTGCATAGTTCATATCTTTCTTTGTGATAAAGACAAAGACATGATTTAATAATAATTTATAGTCAATGCTAATGATCACATGTTAGCCAGAATAACATGTCAAATCCATTAGGCCAAATACTGTCATACTACGTGGTCATTCTTTTTAGGCAACATGGGAAAAAATAGTTGTGATGCAATATGTTGTATATTTCTGTTGTCAATTTCCTTGTTAATTTTAAAAACTTCATCGTGAGACATTTCTACAAACCACAGATACATTGATCCTTATTTTTGTGTCAAAAAATATGTGCATCAACAATTAATAAATGACGTTTATTAATGTTGTTGTATTATTAGGTGATAAAGATTGGTTAATCAGGTTCATTGACTTTTTAACCTTCCTAAACCACTTTTTTTGAAACATAAGGGTTTACTATAATATTATTCAAATACTTGTGTGTTTTTCATGATATAATGGGATGAATAACTGAGTTGGATGCAGTACTTTTTCATTACAGCCATAATCCTGTTTTGGTAAAGGGTGAAATATTGAAATTCTTATCAATATGAAAACACTTCTGTCTTTGTAGATCCTTGACCTGCAGAAAACATGATAGTCACATTTGTCAGACATTTGTTTCTTTTTCAAATAGAATAAAATCTTTTGTTAATGTGACATAAGACAAAAAAGTAATAAAACAGACAAAAGAGAAACATATTCAAAAGATGGAGAGCCAACAGTGAACGTGAGAAATCCTAGTCTCAATTTTCAGGATTAATCCTCATTTTCAATCTAATTATTTTCCAGAAAACTGTCAATAAGAACCAGTTTAGTTCATCTCTAATAATATTCATAGTGTTTCTGTGGCTCAGATGACAGTAAAGTTTAGACTGAACATAAAGACAATCCTTCACAGTACATTACACCAGTTTGACCGAGCAGTAAAGTGTTGCTTCATAAAGACGTCAGTGCACACAAACCAACCTCTGTTTCCAGTTATGTTCCTTTTGTGCATCACATTAAGTCTCTGCAGTGAATATACATGCATACAAAACATACCCAGATTATAAAATGTAGTCATTACAGCTTATTACTTCCATAAAAAAGTGTAGAGTGATGAATATTGTGTATAAATGTCCTCCATCTGACGCCTCACTCGTCCAAACATTGTCCTGGTTTAACTCAGTGTCTTTGTTTCGAGGCGTCTCTGAATCCATCGAGTGCATCATCTTCAAGCAGCTACGTCAGGCCCAGGAAGCCTTTATCTTTGCATATTTCTACACCTTCTTCCTTTAAAAGTATGTGGATTAAATATAAACTATATTCATATATTGCTATATACTGTATTACATTTATCTACATACTTTGTGTTGTTGGAAAATATAAATAAATTCAGCTCCGTCCAGCCCCAACCCCAACCTTACTTTACTGTTAGACGACAGCTTGAGAACAGGAGACACTCTGTTGTTTCTTATTCTGTATTTCACCTCATGGCCATGTAACTTTATATGTGATCTGTACGTTGAATTTAACCGACTGAATCACAGTGGTCTTTTACAATCATCGCTTCCATCTGGACCTGGACCAAGAATCAACGTGACACATGCCACATCTAAGTCAAAGGTGCCAGTTAAATGCCACATTTGGCCCAAAAGCTGTTGCTATTAGGGAGGCCGAGGCTATTTTACTCAGACACTCGTAGTTTTCTGCTTAATCAGCACAAAACTTGGTTCTACAGATACAAATGTTATGCATAACTTCTCTAAATTGGTTTTATTTTATTAGCAACAAGTGTTTGTGTGT
The DNA here is from genome assembly GCA_036850595.1 of Rhyacichthys aspro. Lineage (NCBI taxonomy): Eukaryota > Metazoa > Chordata > Actinopteri > Gobiiformes > Rhyacichthyidae > Rhyacichthys > Rhyacichthys aspro. The sequence goes on along the minus strand of CM072152.1, from coordinate 22,457,221 downwards.
TGTGTTATAATGGGACTTTGAGCAGTCTGTGCCTATGATTTGTGTCCGTGTCTCTTCTCTGCTCCTATCCGTGTCTCCAGAGCCTTTAGGCATAGGCCATCTAGGCGGATGCCTAGGGCGCCATCTGCTGGAGGGGGCCCCCAGCTGCACCCCTCCAAAAAAGTGTATATATTTTAAACAATTAAAAATAAAGTGAATGGTGTTATTTCTTCTTTGTACTCTAATATGGGAAAACAAATCCTAATGACTTCTGATTGACCTGGCCAGCCTGAACCTGACAGTTTACGGTGGAAGCGGGAGGATGGGCGTATTGTTGACGCGCATCACAGCAGCGGTCCCTAAATTGATGGATGTCACATCAACAAGTAATTTCACAAATTTTTATCATGAAAAGGCCGTCCAACCCATCAGGTGCTGCTTTCAGAAAGCAGAGAAAAGAGGAGGAAAAAAGGCCCAAAGTAGAGGTTTGTAGTTGTTTAATCTAACATTTAAAACTGCTGTTTTCATTTTTTATTTGCACAAGCTACGAGGCACAAAGCTAAAATAATCTACACCGTTGCCAGCCAGAGGGGTAGGAGGACCCAGAAAACAGACGGAGACAATCAGGTAAAGGAGGCAAATTTATTTAAACAAAGGTTAGAGACTGGATGTGGCTGGCAATCGAAGCTCAGATTAGGTGTGAAGATGGATGATGCAGACGGACTGGAGCTGGAGATCTTTAGATGGCTGCCGAGGCTCTGGACAGACTGAGTGGGAGAAGAAGAAGGTAAGTTGGTAGCTGGAAGGCTGAATGGCTGGCACGCACGGAGATCTGGGAGAACACAAGGAAGAACAGGATCAGGAAAATCCCAAAACACTTGAAATACTGACAAAATTGCAGAAAAAGGCCTGTGTCTTCACCACTGAGGTTAACTGGCGATCTGGCAGAGAAGTGGAGAGGTCTTAGTACTGCAGCAGATGAGTAGATTGATTGCAGGTGTGTAGTCCAGCCCAGGAGCAGGAGCAGAGGGAGGAGCTACGCCCACAGCAGAGACAGACAAAGGGAGGGGGAGAAGAAACTGAAGAGAGAGGGCTAGGGACCTTAACAACGGTGTTACTTTGTAATTAAAGACAGTGAGTGTGCTGCCACGTTTATTTAGCCTAGATTATGTATCATAACTATTAAGGCCAACACACAATGTACAGTTTTAATCAGACTTTGGACAAAATTTTAGTGCTACTTTACAGTTTTAGTTTGGTATTGTTTGCACATTATGGCCATTGTTTAAAAGGACCGTTGCACTGTTTTGTTTTGTTTTTGAACATGGCACATTTTTATTTTGTTAAAACATTTGCACAAAACCTGAACGGTTTCAGTTGTTTCATTTATGTTAATTTCATAGCACTGTTTTGTGTTGTTTTAAACATAGCACCTCTGTATTTTCTCAGGACATTTGCACAAACCTTGAACAAGAACTTGATCTTTTATTTAAATTTTCTAGTTATTTCATATTGTTATTTAATATTGTATTATTGTGTGCATTTGTGTGTTGGTGTGTTTTATTATACTCATGAAGATTATACTTTTAAGATTTTTTAAGATTAGGCATATGTGTCTTGGTCCTTTTTTATTTGAGCGGGTGTGGTGGGCCGGGGGGATGGGGGGCGGCAAATCCCAATCTCGCCTAGGGCACCAAATTGGCTAGAGCCGGCTCTGCGTGTCTCTTCTCTGTTTCTGTACGTGCTTGTGCGTGTGGAGATGATGCACAGTTGTAGTCCAGACCAGCATCTGCTCAAGAAATCAGTAAGAAACTACTTCAGTCTCTTTGTACCGCTTTAATCTGTGGTGTTTAGGACAATTAAACAGTTCCTTAAAGACACCTGCAGCGATCATCATCATAAAAATTAACACAAGGCCTGTTTAACTTCAAAAAGGCCCTGACTCTATAGATGTATTATGTGGTATTTGGTGACATCTAGTGGTGAAAGTGTAGACTGACGAGTGCAGTAACATTGATCTTTGTCTAAACTCTGGAGTCAGATTCAGTCACTTCTGTTTTGCTGCTTCTATCAGAAATGTTTAGAATATGAATCTCCCAGAGCTGCAGCAAAAATACAGGATATTTTACCAGATACTCACTTGCATTGATTTCACACACATTTTATAAAGTCTCAGATTACTTTGTAGGGACAGGACAACATGAGTATGTAGATATTAGAAGAATAATGGCAGAGTTATGCATGGCCTTAAACTGTGGCCTGCTACAGTTGGGGACTTATAATGTTTATTACCATCACATTTATCTAAATCACTGCAGAATCCGTTACAGATCACACCCATTTCCTGTTTCCTCTGTGAGTGGAAAACATAAATAAATTCAGCTCCGTCCAGTTTGTTGTAAATCTGAAAAGTGATTCTGCTGTAAATGGCTTTTGGTTTTGTAGTGAATACGTCCTGTTCAGTGGAAGAACTGTCTTGTGCATGAAATTCTTTACTTTTTACAGTCTTTGTTTCAGGTCTCATAGGCTCTCATATTGAATACCTATACAGCTGACTTCAGGCAAAGTCCAGCCACAGTCCTTATGGTCCAACGTTCATTAAATATTATGTGAGCCAAGTAGTCACCTCCAGAAGTGGCCCAAAAGAGAAATGTCCTCCAATCTTGAAGGTATGACAAAACATACCTGGTTAGGATTTGGCCCAAACTTCTCTAAATTGGCTTTATTTTATTAGCAACAAGTGTTTTCAGTTCTGAGTGGCTGTGTGTTGTGTTATAATGGGACTTTAAGCAGTCTGTGTCTATGACTTGTGTCCATGTCTCTTCTCTGTTCCTGTCCGTGTCTGTGCGTGTGGAGATGACGCACAGTTGTAGTCGCTGACGCTGCAGAGAAACCAAAGTGTTTCAGATTTTAAGATACGCAGTAAAGTGAGAGATCACAACGAGGTCCAGAGAGACACCGGACTCCGTCAAACATGAAGCTGCTCCCGCTCCTCTGTCTCCTGTCTCCGTGGATTGGACCAGAATCTGCTCAAGACATCAGTAAGTAATTATAAATAAACACGATGTGATGCTGGTCGTTATTGGGTCTGTTTTAAACACATTTGAGTCTAACACGTGTCTTGATGACAGTGTTCACCTGTTCATTGTTTTATTGCAGAAAATACTACGAGCTGATGTCATTAGGTGTGGCTCATAACTTTATGTTATCACTGCGAGACACTTCTATCCAATAATTAGTTATTTAAATCAGAAATGTTCAGGATATATTTTGCCAGATGATCAAGACACAATGCAATTGCAATCATTTCACTGAGAATATATATATACATATATATATATATATTTATTTATTTATTTATTTATTTTTTATTATTATTATTATTATTATTTTTTTCCTTCTATGAACAGCAGATGCAGCACCAGAGCCAAGTCTGAATAAACTTGAAGGAACTGGAGACTGGAGGCTGTTGCAGTGTAAGGTTCATGGTTCACCAAAACCTGAAGTGGAGTGGAGAGACAGCTCTGGAAATGTGCTTCAGTCTAAAGAGATAAATGTCACAGAAGGAGGACGTTTCTATGTTACATCTGAACTGATTGTGACCAAGACTGACCACTACACCTGTGTAGCTACACAGAAGGAGATTTGCCATCAGTTTAAAACTACAGTATTTGAGAATATTCAAGGTATTTATCTGTGTGATTTCACTTTGAGAAAAATAGGAACAAAAACTGGCTCATGTTTCTTTTCTTTTTTCTTTTTTTTATGACATGGTCCAACCACTATTTCAAATTTTACGAAAATCTTGATAAAACTTTCTGATTACTTTGGGATAGCATGATCATGTAGATATTATTATTTGGTAGCCATATTAATGCAAGGATATAAATGCTTCTGCTTCTGCTCCTATTATACAGTCAGGGACAAATCTTTATTACCATCAAATGTATCTAGTGTTTCTAACTCCTGACAGAATCAGTTACAGATCAAACCTGTTTGTGAGCTTTTACAATCCAGAATCAATCTCTTTAATAATGATTAAAGCAGGAGAGGCTTGTCTAAAACCATCCACAGTTGTAGTAGAACTATATGACAGTAGATTTTAACAAACAATGCAGATTACAAGATACGTCAAAATACATGTTATAAAAAAAATTTAAAAAATCAAATTAAAATTATTGACTTTAAGCTATATCAGGAAGTCGGCCATCTTGGATTGAAATTTCAAAATAAGACTTCGTATTTTAACGAACTCCTCTTCGGGCGTTAGCCCGAATGAGCTCAAATTCGTACAAGATACTCTAGAGACGTGTGCCATCAAAAGAGCTTCGCGCTCGCCATTGAGTCGATTAGTTACGCTTCCTTTGCCAGTTGTGTTGGCTCGGGCCTAATAATTCCAACGTTTTCGGAAAGCTCTCGTCGTTCCTCACGTGTCCGTGGTTTCGGGGTCTACCACGAGCGCTTCGCTCACGTTTACGATCTCAAATATGCGTTGCCAATGGCAACCGCGAGTTCGGAAAGTGGCGAACACAGTGCTGGTGTGGGTCATGGTGACCCTAACCCTAGTCATTTAGTTCATTGGTGCGCTTCGCGTTCCAATAGGCTCCTAGCCACCGGTGTGGGGCTCGGGCCTAATAAATATGATACCAACTAACTTTAAAAGTGTTTGTTTAAGCAGACATTAATCAGTTTATATTATGGGCTGTCTGTTTGAAATTTGGAGAAATGTCTTTGGAAATTTGTAAATGTTCTCTATTGAAAATTTGGTCAAATAGAAATGAACATTAAAAATATAATAATTTAAAGGTAGAATAGAAGATGTTTTTGTAAACATTTTTTGTTATATTTTATAAATTTGTTTTTACTTGCAAATAAGACATCGGAAAATAAGTATATAAAATTTATTATATGTCAATTGTGGAAGTGGTGGTGCCTTAAAAACATTAACCAATCAAAAACGCTCTCATCGCGTGTTCTATTGGTCAATCAGCCTGTCAATCACTCCTGCTACGTGAGGCCGGAAGCGTGCGCGTTCACGTATTCTGTTTACAGGTGCTCTTGCGTTGCTACCGTTAAACAGCCAGACATAGTCATTTATTTCCCTTTTTTCTTTTTCTCTTTATTTATTTGTGTAGATAGGGGGGGACAGTCTGTTTAACTAACGTTAGCTCCATCCGTTAGCTTTAGTCTGTTCATCTAGCTACTCCTCGTTAGCTTCAGGCTACATTTATATCTAGTTAATATTTTTTGTTGTTAGCAAGGTTTTACATGATGGCTGCGAAGAACACTGATGAAGGTAACTGTAAAAGAAAGACTTATGTTTGAGGTGGCTGCGAAAAGGAAAAAGATGGCAGATGAAAGAAACAAAAAGAGTTGTTCTTGGTGCATCGTTTGAGCGATGGCGAGCGCTGAAGGCACAGTGAGGAATACGCTGCTCGACAGGTAAGTTTTAGGCTCAATGTTTGGTTGTCATATTAAAAACTGCTAGTTGGGAGTATTATCTGGTGTTTTGTCACTGTATATTGTTAGACACATGTAATGTTTGATCGCTATTCTTTTTGGTGGGCAGAAGTTAGAAGTTATTTCTTATTATTGTAAAACGTTACAGGCAGGGCTACTCTATTTCAATTTTCTAACAATCAATGGACAGAAACCTGCGTTTGTGACATTGTATGGAGAGAATGGGGGCCAGTCAGCTGTGAGCGCCGTCTGTTACGCCTCATTTACACTGACTGCGAAACGGATTCCGTACGGAATCCGTAAGGACTGCCATTTACACCGGGAGCGGTGTGTGTGCTGTACGTATCCGGAAATCTGCATCCGCGAGACCACAAAACCACAGGGATTCACGCTGAAGAGTTGAGTTCACGTGATAACATCCATGTAAAGAGAGAGGTGCTGATAAAAACTCACCAGTATATCCCAGAGCTCCAGCTATTTCACTCCATGCCTTCTCTTTTCTGGTGTTGTCCTTATAAAAAGTATGTGAAATATCATATGTGTGGTTTTGGACTTCCGCGATAAATCTCTCGTCGTCCGTGGTCTCAAATAACCCCCGGGACCCGTCACTGCACTTGTAATGTCTTCAACTTCATGAAAATCCACATGCGGCGTCCGGAAAAAATAGACTTCTTGCGGAAACCTTCCGGAGCTCCGGATCAGGAGACGTAACACACCGCAGCTGGTGTAAATGCTTGCACTGACTACAACGGTTTCTATTCCTAGCGGCGTCCGTACGGACGCCGTTCCGTATCTGTTCAGCAGTCAGTGTAAATTAGGCGTTAGTGTCTGGCGCGTGCGTGTTGTTTTGGAGGCGGATCTCGGAAAGAACTGTGAAAGAAGTCGGCTGGTCTTGCGCATGCGCATTTTTCAAAAACTGGCTAACAGTCGCTGCTGTCTGAATGTTCGCAAACATCCTCTATTCCACCTTTAATATCATGTACAGCATATCACATTTCTGACTACAGAGGTTCTCCAAAAAGTAGGTTTTAAATGGTTATTTTTATGCGTAATTATTTAATTATATTAGACACTAAGTAGGCTAATAGTTTCACTAAATGTCCTGATGATAGTGGCAACAAAAAAATGACAAAATATAGTATAGCTTATTTATTTTTATATTTGCACTTATTTTTTAACAAATAAGTGACCATTTCAATAGTCAGACCATCCTTTTTAAGTTTTTATAGATTTTTCTCAGCGTCTTGTGTCTAAACCGTCCTCTTCCATATATGGTCAGAAAGGTGGTTTTCCCGGCTTCAGTCTCTGATAGTTTTCTCAGTTTAACTCACCATTGGCTGGATTCAACTGTCAATCAAAGACCTGTGGAGCTTCATGAACAGACTCGTCTGTGATTGGCTGAGAGAGTTCTAAAGTTCAGTTCTATCGAACGTTGATGTCGTAGAACGACGCTGATTGGTTGGATTTGTTCCTGGGCGTGTCCAGATTATTCTGATACGAAACGCCATTGGTCCAAGACTTTACATTAACTTTAAATGTGTTCAAAGAGAGCGTCTTAAACTAACTTTAACAACTTTTTACAAAACATCTTCAGTGTGTTTCTTCACACGTTCATTATTATTTTAGCTCAAGATAAAATATAAAACAGAGGAATTACTCAGTAACTTTTTCTCTTTCAAACGAGCCCAGACTTTAAAAGTGTGTAACTGTCTCCATGGAAACAACCTCTAACTGCAGCTAAACGAGGTAAAGGTAAAAGACTAGCGCTAATATAAAATAAATAAATACATAAAGTATTTATATGTAACTTACAATATTATCATTAAACCAAACTGATTAAGAAAAAGTAGACTGTGATGTTTTGTTTGACGTAAAAAGTCAAATGGCCCACACCAGCACTGTGTTCGCCATATTCCGAACTCTCGGTTGCCATTGGCAACTATTATATTCACCGACTTGAAAAATGAATATTAAACAGATTAATTCAGTTTAAACAAAAAAGTCTGGTGAGTCTGATATCATTTTTATCTTTTCAAACACTGTATTCAGTATTTTGTAGGCTTCACAATTTTTAAGCTATTTTATTTATCTGTCTATTAGATAAATAAAATAGCTTTTATAATCTATTATAATTAAACACACAAAATTATACACCCACTTTGAAAAAATAAAATTAAACATCCCTTTGCAAATAATTTGTCCTGTGATTTTCTTCTATCAACAACCACAGATGCAGCACCACAGCCATTGGTGAAGAAACTTGAAGGAACTGGAGACTGGAGTCTGTGGCAGTGTGAGGTTCATGGTTCACCAAAACCTGAAGTGGAGTGGAGAGACGGCTCTGGAAATGTGCTTCATCCTAAAGAGATAAAGGTCACAGAAAGAGAAAGACGTTTCTATGTTACATCTGAACTGAATGTGACCAAGACTGACCACTACACCTGTGTAGCTACACAGAGGGATATTCACCATCAGATTAAAACTACAATATTTGAGGATTTGAGAGGTATTTATCTGTGTTTTTTTCTAATTCACCACTGGCTCTAAAAGTCTTAATGACCTTTACCTTTTAAACTTATGTATGTTAGATTTGGTCATTGTAACAGAAGGGGCAGATGCAGTTTTACCCTGTTCTCTCAGCTCCAAGGAGAGCATTGAAAAAATAGTGTTTAACTGGATTAAAGACGACAAGGAGGTGTTTCTTTATAAAGACGACAGAGTAGAACAAGATCCTCAGTTCAAAGGACGATTGTCCATACATGAAGATTTGACCTACGTTTAAGATTGTAATACTAATCTAACTGCAAAATAAGCTTACAATATTTTATTTATTTTATTTTTTATGTTGCTATTGCTTTCAGTCCAGCTCAAAGATGATGCTGCCTGTCCAAACTGCTTCAGGTGTTCAGTGGGATACAGGGGCAAATAATACATTTACTTCAGCCATAGTCAGCCTCTTTCCTACATGGCCTACGAAGTTTTTCATCTATTGCATTGTGCCTTTTTAGATTGTCACACTAATCATCATCTTATGCAATGCAAAATAATGTAATTATTTATAATAATTATTTATATTTCTACATGTTTTTGTTTTCAGTTCAGCACAAAGACAACTCTGGTAAGTCTAAGAAATTCAAAGAAAAACAATGTTACTGCTTCACTGATATAAACGTTGACACAATGTTCACAAAATAAAGTGGGCACAGGTGTTTCCTGTCTGCATTACCTGTATGTGTTATTATACACATTAATTTACATATAATTTCATCTATCAAAGCACGTAACAGGTTCAGTAACTGATGAATGATGATGAATGTTCTCCAAAATATAAATATTGATGAAACTTCCATCTATTCCTTCATGTATTGTTTAATTGGTCCAACCATCCAGTTGTATTGATGATTTAGGACTGATCCAAGCTGATTCATTTATAAACTGGGTTAAACTGGACAGTTCTTTGACAATTTACTTCAGCCATAGTCAGCCTCTTTCCTACATGACCTACATGTAAACACATAAACACACAACATACTTCATCTCTGCAATATATAAAAATAATAAATGAATAAATTTTTACATTTTTGTCTGTTCTCTTCCAGGGGTGTCAGATGGATGGATTTTAGCTGTTGTTGCTGTTGTTGCTGTTGTTGTTGGTGTTCTACTTGGTTTTGTTGTTGTCCTAAAAGTGCCCTGGGTCCGTAAACGCCTCTCCCTGCAGCCGCAAAGAGGTATGTTTTAATATAAAAATTAAGGTTTCATTTGGATTCGATGGAATGTTTAAGAGTAAGACATCTGTATAATTGTCCTCACAACAATTTGTAGGATCAGCTTAATTTTCAGAGCCTTTAAAGCATTATTGTAAAAAGGCAAATAATGGTTAGGTACAGTTTTTCTTTATTGTTTTAACAGTTTAAACAGTCAAAATTCTAACTAGCCTACATCAGCAAAAACAGATGTACTCTTTGAGAAAAAGGGCTCATTTCGTCTAAGAAAAAGATAAGAAAAACCTTTATTAGTCCCACAGTGAGGAAATACCTGTGAGTATTGAGTTTATGAAAAGCTGTTTGCAGTTGTTTAGTTTTGGTTGTTTGTTTATTTCAACAAAATAATATCACTTAAAGTTCTCAAATGAAAGGGTGAAATTTACATTTTACTAATTAATTTTAATGTAGTTATATGTTTGCTCCTGCAGGTAGATCGTCAAATGAGACAAATACTCCTTTGAATGGTTACAGTTCTTCTGCACAAATGGCTGACCCACAGATTGTTTAAAAAGAGAAACCTGAGAACCACAGAAGGAGGACACACTCTCAGGATGGACTGAGCTGCAATAGATGTCCATCATATATATAAATACATGAAAATCAGTATAAGTACATTGAATATAAACAGGAGGTGGACAGTTTTAACTGAGTGAGAAGAGCGAGGGTCAGGGTGGGTTCATGGGGCAAAGATCGTGGCAGATCTGGACCCAGACTGAAAATCTCCAAATAAGTTATTTACCTGCAGCTGGCAGCATGACTAGAGGTCTTCTGTGGCTCAATTCCTGCAGTTGCTTTGTGTTTTGACTTTGTTTGTTTGTACATATGCTTCTACATTTCTAATTCCATTGTGCATTATTCATAGTTTTGTTGATGAAAGAAGCATTTACTGAGCTTTTATACTTAAGTGTCAAGGGTAAAAGTGAGTGCATTATGTTTGTGATACTGGCATTTATTTACAGGTATTTATGCAGCCAATACATTTTCTCAATAATAAATAATAAATATCTGTCTCTTCTGAATTTAACTTTTTGCTAAACTTTAATATAGTTCATTTCCAGCTCTGAGTCCTGTTGCTAGGTTCTATTTTGTTGCTATGTGCATTATATTTGTTTTTAAAAAGCCACAACTTTCTGAAGCCAAAGGCCGAAAGAAAAGGAGAAACTTTCACTCGACGATTTCTAAAAAAGCGACTGAATTTAAGCAAATCCAGCATGGAGCAAGTAAGATTTAAGAGTTTATCCACAGCGCCTCCTACTGCGGCGTTTTGTTATTACATCCCATAGAAACAGGTTTTACAGAGATGTTGAGAGAGGCTAACAGCAGCTAATATTGAGCTCAGGTCATGTGACTTTGGACTTAAACGAAGCAAAGGATCAAATAACAGCGCGAATTAATCACTCGACGCACGCGTAAAAACGCTCACTAACATGAATAAAATGATGCAACTTAATCATATTTATCTTAATGTTAAACCTTACAGTGTCTAACTGCACTAACAGTTCATACTCTTTCATTAGAGATGACCTTTATCAACTTAATGTGTTTTTTGAATTAAACAATAAGCTTCAGTGTATTGTAATCATAGCGCATTCAGTGCATTTGACAGAAAAATCCAAAATGTCCAAGATGTTTTCCTCCAAAACATACTTCAAACTTAAAGACAAAATCTTTTGATTTTGAACAGGCAGCACACAATGTTTTTATGGGAAGTTACTTTTAATAACATAAACATTTAAAACCAAATCAACAAACTTTGTTTAAAGTACCTCAGTTTACTTACAGTGAGATAAATTTAAGCCAGATATAAATTTAACACATGTTGTTGTGTTTTTCCAGCTTGTGCTGCCCAGTTCCCGGAGTCTCACTGTGACTGGACGCCCCGCAGAGCAGGTAAGGAGGCTATAGCACACATTCACATGTTCAGAACAGTGCCTTAAAGTAAACCAGTGGAAACAATATTTAGAAAAAAGTGCATCCTTTTTATACTAACTACAGTATATTTATGAAATAGACCCATTAAATAATATCAATGATTTTATTGATCAAGTTTCAAAGATTTCTATAAAGTGTAAACTGAAAAGTAGAAGGCCTTTTAAGCACCTTTTAAGCATGGAGCAGTCTTCTCCAAATCTGCCCTGCCCCTCGTCCGTACAGGTCCCACCCTCTTCTTCAGAGCCCTCTCCTGCTCTGCTCCAAGCTCTGGGTTTAGTCCGTAAACCTGAGACTCCCTCCAGCTGCTCTAGTCCTGTATTGCCTCCTGAGACCACTCACCCGTCCACTGCCTCTGACCCTGTGCTCATCCACGGCTACTCTGTGGAGGAGTACCAGCAGATCTACCACTCTGTGGTGGATGACATGCTAAAGTACGTTTGTGTCTCACGGACTGTAGTCAGTCCTTTTGGGATTTTTTACAAAGCTCACAATGCAAAGCACACAAATGTTTCACTGGTGCCATTTATACACTAGCTCTACAATTATTCCTCACAGTTCTTTCACTCTTCACAGATACCCCAGTGGTCGTCCCCGTCCCTACAGTCTGGAGCTGGGACGTAAAATTAAGCAGCGCTTGTGGGAAAAGCTAAACCGCCCACTCCTAAAAGAAACAGAGACCATTAATGGACTCATAAAAATTGAAGAGTCCACCTGCAGAGGGCCTTATCCACCTCTGATTAATGTGGATATCTCTGGAGAACCAGACCCCCCTAAGGCCCTCTCTGAGCAGGTACGGAGGCCCATCTCTTTTTACATGATCCATACATCTGTCAGTGTTAGTGCTGCTCTAGGTTTATCAGAGCATCTCAACAGAAACACCCTCTCATTCTGAACAGGTCCAAGCCAAGTCCTTTAAAAAGAGGACCAGAGACCTTCACTCTTCATCTGAAGGTCCTGCTAAAAAGGTGAGGAGGCTTTTACACTGAAATGATTGTTAGCAGTAATAGCCCAAAGTTAACCCTGCCCTTTGTCCTGAACAGGTCCAGCGCACCTCTGAGTGTTCAGACCCTGCTCCTCACAAGTCGGTGAAAAGGAGCCGAGACCATCTCACTGAGACGGTAAGAAGCACACTGCAAACATTTAAAGTCACGGTACCATCAAAACTAGAGACTCAGAGTGGTTCTAGACAACAGTGAACAATATTGCACAGAAATGACTGTGATATAATTATGGTTAACTGAGCATTAAGTCACCCTCCCTTTTGTTTCACATTCAACTATCTTGTTTCTCTCTTTTCTGCACAGGTCCCGACCCCTGAGTGTGCAGAGCCCTCCGTCTCTGTGGAGCCGGTGCCTCGAGGGTCTCTGGTGATGAGGTTCACGCTGAAGAAGGGGCTCAGACGGCCGACGTACGTGGTTAAATACCTCACAGCGACGGTAAGGAGGCACTTACACCAGACACCGCCACAGACAACTCTACAGTCATTAAACAACCTCCACCCTCTGCTTTACCCTCTCGTCCCGTACAGGCCCAGACTTCTGCCCCCGAGACTTCAGCCGTGGGTCTGTCTTCTAAAAGACCCGCTGACCCTCTGACCGTCTCCTCGGAGCGCGCTCGCCAACCTCTGCCTAAAAAACAGAGGAAAAACTAAATACTCATACAGTCTGCTTTAAAAGACTAATGAGTTTTAACTTTTTATTGTGTGCTTTTATCTTTGTGTCTAATTTTTAATTTTTATCATTTTTTTCAGGTTTATTTAACAAGCTTTCACATCATTGGTCTTTTCCACCATCCTCCCATAGTTCACTGCCTCAAAAACAGACAAATAACATCATGTCTACCCTGCACTGTCCAGCTACTGCCCCAGCCTACCATCAACATCTTCAGGGGCAAGCCAGTCTCGACCATCAGACGATGACATCTACTGCCTTCGAACGCTCCAGTCTCCACCTAAACTATAGCTCCAACATCAGCTCTCCATCCAAACCAGTCCAGCTCCACAAACAGACACTGATAACATCCACAGTGTCTGCTCCGGTCAAATGATGCAGCTCCAGCCCCAGCCGACCATCACCATCTTCAGGGGTGAGCTGTCATTTCAACACCTCAGCCTCCACCTGCCTTTCATCATGGAAACATGGCGTCAACATCAGCCTCCAGCCTCAAAATCTCGTCCAACATCTGCCTCAGTCTCGTCCTAAAATATGGCTCCAACATCAGCCAAATGTTTCTCAGCTCCAGCCCCAGTCTACCATCAACATCTTCAGGGGCAAGCCAGTCTCGACCATCAGACGATGACATCTACTGCGTTCAATATCTCCTGTCTCCACCTAAAATATGGCTTCAAACATCAGCCAGTAACAGCCCAAGCCTCCAAACGACCCCACAGCTCCAGCCTCCATCTACAAATATGGCTGGAACATCAGCCAATCATCCTCCGTCCAAACCAACACCACATCGTTCCACAGCCTTCCTGAAGCCAGGTAACTCTCAATCTCAGGTGTATTACTTAACTATTGAACAGTTTAAAGTTGCAAGGCTTTAAAATGCATTTCATTTCCCTTTTACAGGATTTTCCATCACGCAGCTCTAACACCAGCCATCTGACCTTTCTGCCATTACAGACAAGAAAATATTTATATGAAAAGGTAATACAGTTTATACATTATTTACTATTTTATTTGAGTAAATATAATTTAGATGTTAATTTACCATATCCACTTTTATTCTTACTACAGCCTCAGTTTGGACCAGCGTCCAATATCCCCTCATTTTTTTTCTTCTTTTTTGTTTTTTTACAGAAACAAGATCCCAATTCATCAGGAGAATCACCACAACACAAATATAAGTATCTGACAATATCAACATGTCCTGAAAACAACATATTATAACTACAATATATGATTTAATATGTTGCAGGAAAAAGAAGGAACTGATCCAGCATTTTCCAGAGTCTGTCCCCTTCACTATTTGGCTCCCATCAACCTTCAGTATTATTCCTGTTCTTCAAAGGGTAGCTGATACTTTCTCCTGCTGCAAAAAAAAAGTGTAAATTCTACTAAAACCCTTTTAACTTTGACAGAAACACATCTGCTTTTTTCAACCAGGCGACAGAAGTGAAGAACAAAATGGCCGCTTCAAAACATCATTCGGTGCCTCGAACCTGAGCATGACTCGAAAAACAAAAGTCAGCCTTCTAGTGCCTTCTACCTTCAGCAGCTGAGAGATAATGTGACACTCAACACCAAAAATACTGAACTAATAGCTCATGGAAAGGATCCAAAAGTTAAAATGGCATGTTTCTCTCATATTCTTGCAGCACTGAAGACCGACTGAACCAAGATCCTCTTCAGTCCAGGGACCAGTGTAACCTCTGACCTCCATAAACAAGAAGACAGACCAGGAAGGACCAGAAAAGGCAGGCTTAATTATTTTGATACAAGCTTTTTACTTGAATGTGTTGCTTTTTTCATATAATCTCACTAATTACACATTTGTCTTGTATCTCTCTTCACCTTCAGCCTCAGTTTTAGACCTCGTGTTCCCTAAACCATGTGTGATCCTGCTACAAGTTGCTGGTAAGTAAAAGGTTCATGGATTTATTTTGCAGCTTTAGGTTGATGTATGAAGGTCTGTCAGCTAACTACAACTTATTCTCCACTTTTCAGAAACAAGATGCTCATCAAACAAGACTCTCCTGCTGCTCTTTCACAAAAACTAAACAAGAAACAAGAACACAACAAGCTTCATCATAACATCTGTTTACGGAAGCCCTGAACGGCAAGACAGAAAACAAAAAAAAATGCAGCAACTGTTTAGCATAGAACAATTACACCAAATGGACTATGAACAATTATTGTTTCTTCATCTTTAATGTCAATTTCTACATTTATACATACTTCCCACTGTGATCTATTTCTAAAATATTGAGCCATAGTATTAAACTTTAGCTACAGACATCTGTAAGAATGTTTTATTTGCACTTTGAGAAACCTTGAAATTGGTCTTAAATGCTGCCAGATACTGCACTAATGTGATTTCTCAATAATAAATAAAGATAAAATATCTGTCTCTTCTGAATTTTACTTTTTGCTAAACTTTAATATAGTTCATTTCCAGCTCTGAGTCCTGTTGCTAGGTTCTATGTTGTTGCTATGTGCATTATATTTGTTTTTAAAAAGCCACAACTTTCTGAAGCCAAAGGCCGAAAGAAAAGGAGAAACTTTCACTCGACGATTTCTAAAAAAGCGACTGAATTTAGGCAAGTCCAGCATGGAGCAAGTAAGATTTAAGAGTTTATCCACAGCGCCTCCTACTGCGGCGTTTTATTATTACATCCAATAAAAACACGTTTTACAGAGATGTTGTTGACAGAAGCTAAAAGCAGCTAATATTGAGCTCAGGTCATGTGACTTTGGACTTAAACGAAGCAAAGGATCAAATAACAGCGCGAATTAATCACTCTCGACGCACTCACTAACATGAATAAAATGATGCAACTTAATCATATTTATCTTAATGTTAAACCTTACAGTGTCTAACTGCACTAACAGTTCATACTCTTTCATTAGAGATGACCTTTATCAACTTAATGTGTTTTTTGAATTAAATAATAAGCTTCAGTGTATTGTAATCATAGCGCATTCAGTGCATTTGACAAAAATCCAAAATGTCCAAGATGTTTTCCTCCAAAACATACTTCAAACTTAAAGACAAAATCTTTTGATTTTGAACAGGCAGCACACAATGTTTTTATGGGAAGTTATTTTTAATAACATAAACATTTAAAACCAAATCAACAAACTTTGTTTAAAGCGCCTCAGTTTACTTACAGTGAGATAAATTTAAGCCAGATATAAATTTAACACATGTTGTTGTGTTTTTCCAGCTTGTGCTGCCCAGGTCCGGGAGTCTCACTGTGACTGGACGCCCCGCAGAGCAGGTAAGGAGGCTATAGCACACATTCACATGTTCAGAACAGTGCCTTAAAGTAAACCAGTGGAAACAATATTTAGAAAAAAGTGCATCCTTTTATAGTAACTACAGTATATTGATGAAATAGAACCATTAAATAATATCAATGATTTTATTGATCAAGTTTCAAAGATTTCTATAAACTGTAAACTGAAAAGTAGAAGGCCTTTAAGCACCTTTTAAGCATGGAGCAGTCTTCTCCAAATCTGCCCTGCCCCTCGTCCGTACAGGTCCCACCCTCTTCTTCAGAGCCCTCTCCTGCTCTGCTCCAAGCTCTGGGTTTAGTCCGTAAACCTGAGACTCCCTCCAGCTGCTCTAGTCCTGTATTGCCTCCTGAGACCACTCACCCGTCCACTGCCTCTGACCCTGTGCTCATCCACGGCTACTCTGTGGAGGAGTACCAGCAGATCTACCACTCTGTGGTGGATGACATGCTAAAGTACGTTTGTGTCTCACGGACTGTAGTCAGTCCTTTTGGGATTTTTTACAAAGCTCACAATGCAAAGCACACAAATGTTTCACTGGTGCCATTTATACAATAGCTCTACAATTATTCCTCACAGTTCTTTCACTCTTCACAGATACCCCAGTGGTCGTCCCCGTCCCTACAGTCTGGAGCTGGGACGTAAAATTAAGCAGCGCTTGTGGGAAAAGCTAAACTGCCCACTCCTAAAAGAAACAGAGACCATTAATGGACTCATGAAAATTGAAGAGTCCACCTGCAGAGGGCCTTATCCACCTCTGATTAATGTGGATATCTCTGGAGAACCAGACCCCCCTAAGGCCCTCTCTGAGCAGGTACGGAGGCCCATCTCTTTTTACATGATCCATACATCTGTCAGTGTTAGTGCTGCTCTAGGTTTATCAGAGCATCTCACCAGAAACACCCTCTCGTTCTGAACAGGTCCAAGCCAAGTCCTTTAAAAAGAGGACCAGAGACCTTCACTCTTCATCTGAAGGTCCTGCTAAAAAGGTGAGGAGGCTTTTACACTGAAATGATTGTTAGCAGTAATAGCCCAAAGTTAACCCTGCCCTTTGTCCTGAACAGGTCCAGCGCACCTCTGAGTGTTCAGACCCTGCTCCTCACAAGTCGGTGAAAAGGAGCCGAGACCATCTCACTGAGACGGTAAGAAGCACACTGCAAACATTTAAAGTCACGGTACCATCAAAACTAGAGACTCAGAGTGGTTCTAGACAACAGTGAACAATATTGCACAGAAATGACTGTGATATAATTATGGTTAACTGAGCATTAAGTCACCCTCCCCTTTGTTTCACATTCAACTATATTGTTTCTCTCTTTTCTGCACAGGTCCCGACCCCTGAGTGTGCAGAGCCCTCCGTCTCTGTGGAGCCGGTGCCTCGAGGGTCTCTGGTGATGAGGTTCACGCTGAAGAAGGGGCTCAGACGGCCGACGTACGTGGTTAAATACCTCACAGCGACGGTAAGGAGGCACTTACACCAGACACCGCCACAGACAACTCTACAGTCATTAAACAACCTCCACCCTCTGCTTTACCCTCTCGTCCCGTACAGGCCCAGACTTCTGCCCCCGAGACTTCAGCCGTGGGTCTGTCTTCTAAAAGACCCGCTGACCCTCTGACCGTCTCCTCGGAGCGCGCTCGCCAACCTCTGCCCAAAAAACAGAGAAAAAAAATAAATACTCACAGTCTGCTTTAAAAGACTAATGAGTTTTAACTTTTTATTGTGTGGTTTTTATCTTTGTGTCTAATTTTTCATTTTTATCATTTTTTTCAGGTTTATTGAACAAGCTTTCACATCATTGGTCTTTTCCACCATCCTCCCATAGTTCACTGCCTCAAAAACAGACAAATTAACATCATGTCTACCCTGCACTGTCCAGCTACTGCCCCAGCCTACCATCAACATCTTCAGGGGCAAGCCAGTCTCGACCATCAGACGATGACATCTACTGCCTTCGAACGCTCCGGTCTCCGCCTAAACTATAGCTCCAACATCAGCTCTCCATCCAAACCAGTCCAGCTCCACAAACAGACACTTATAACATCCACAGTGTCTGCTCCGGTCAAATGATGCAGCTCCAGCCCCAGCCGACCATCACCATCTTCAGGGGTGAGCTGTCATTTCAACACCTCAGCCTCCACCTGCCTTTCATCATGGAAACATGGCGTCAACATCAGCCTCCAGCCTCAAAATCTCGTCCAACATCTGCCTCAGTCTCGTCCTAAAATATGGCTCCAACATCAGCCAAATGTTTCTCAGCTCCAGCCCCAGTCTACCATCAACATCTTCAGGGGTGACACTTCTCTCCCCTCCAGTGGAGAACCCTTTTTTTTTTTTTTTCCTAAAATATGGCTCCAACATCAGCCAAAAGCTCCTCAGCTCCAGCCCCAGTCTACCATCAACATCTTCAGGGGTGAGCTGTCATTACCACCGTTCAAGCCTCTTCACCTGCCGTTTCGAAAAACAAAATATGGCTTCAAACATCAGCCAGTAACAGCCCAAGCCTCCAAACGACCCCACAGCTCCAGCCTCCATCTACAAATATGGCTGGAACATCAGCCAATCATCCTCCGTCCAAACCAACACCGCATCGTTCCACAGCCTTCCTGAAGCCAGGTAACTCTCAATCTCAGGTGTATTACTTAACTATTGAACAGTTTAAAGTTGCTAGGCTTTAAAATGCATTTCATTTCCCTTTGACAGGATTTTCCATCACGCAGCCAAGACTCTAACACCAGCCATCTGACCTTTCTGCCATTACAGACAAGAAAATATTTATATGAAAAGGTAATACAGTTTATACATTATTTACTATTTTATTTGAGTAAATATAATGTAGACGTTAATTTACCATATCCACTTTTATTCTTACTACAGCCTCAGTTTAGACCAGCGTCCAATATCCCCTCATTTTTTTTCTTCTTTTTTGTTTTTTTACAGAAACAAGATCCCAATTCATCAGGAGAATCACCACAACACAAATATAAGTATCTGACAATATCAACATGTCCTGAAAACAACATATTATAACTACAATATATGATTTAATATGTTGCAGGAAAAAGAAGGAACTGATCCAGCATTTTCCAGAGTCTGTCCCTTCACTATTTGGCTCCCATCAACCTTCAATATTATTCCTGTTCTTCAAAGGGTAGCTGATACTTTCTCCTGCTGCAAAAAAAAAGTGTAAATTCTACTAAAACCCTTTTAACTTTAACAGAAACACATCTGCTTTTTTCAATCAGGCGACAGAAGTGAAGAACAAAATGGCCGCTTCAAAACATCATTCGGTGCCTCCAGCCTGAGCATGACTCGAAAAAACAAAAGTCAGCCTTCTAGTGCCTTCTACCTTCAGCAGCTGAGAGGTAATGTGACACTCAACACCAAAAATACTGAACTAATAGCTCATGGAAAGGATCCAAAAGTTAAAATGGCATGTTTCTCTCATGTTCTCGCAGCACTGATGACCGACTGAACCAAGATCCTCTTCAGTCCAGGGACCAGTGTAACCTCTGACCTCCATAAACAAGAAGACAGACCAGGAAGGACCAGAAAAGGCAGGCTTAATTATTTTGATATAAGCTTTTTACTTGAATGTGTTGCTTTTTTCATATAATCTCACTAATTACACATTTGTCTTGTATCTCTCTTCACCTTCAGCCTCAGTTTTAGACCTCGTGTTCCCTAAACCATGTGTGATCCTGCTACAAGTTGCTGGTAAGTAAAAGGTTCATGGATTTATTTTGCAGCTTTAGGTTGATGTATGAAGGTCTGTCAGCTAACTACAACTTATTCTCCACTTTTCAGAAACAAGATGCTCATCATACAAGACTCTCCTGCTGCTCTTTCACAAAAACTAAACAAGAAACAAGAACACAACAAGCTTCATCATAACATCTGTTTACGGAAGCCCTGAACGGCAAGACAGAAAACAAAAAAATGCAGCAACTGTTTAGCATAGAACAATTACACCAAATGGACTATGAACAATTATTGTTTCTTCATCTTTAATGTCAATTTCTACATTTATACATACTTCCCACTGTGATCTATTTCTAAAATATTAAACTTTAGCTACAGACATCTGTAAGAATGTTTTATTTGCACTTTGAGAAACCTTGAAATTGGTCTTAAATGCTGCCAGATATTGCACTAATGTGACTGTAATTTAACTTATTTATTACAGTGTTTGAATTGCTGTATGTGAGTTATAATTGCTGGAATAAATAAAGGAGTTTTGAATTGAAATAAATTGAAATCAAGCCTTTATGTGTGTTTCATGTTGCAAAATGTGATATGGTAACCTAAATGTATCCAAAATACACTGTATAATGTTCAAAATAGTCTAATATAGGACCTTTAAAATATTGTCAAAAGTTCATATTGTGTATTTGTTAAATAAATGAATCCCAAATCATAAAATCAACAGAATGAATGTTTAATGTTGGTCATTATCATGAATCCACCACACAGCAGTTTAGTGAGTAGGAAACGTGAGTATTTACATCTACTGTTGTACACATCACAGTTTAACTCATGCTAACACAAAATAATACTGGTATTTACAGTAACACCACTTTAACATCTCTAAAGTGGATCTGATGCAAGGAAATAATCAACAACTGCAGCTGCCCTGAATTAATCCAATCATTCGACCAAAGGTTTTGTGTAGTTTCAGTTTAAAAACAGGTTTACATTAAAAGTACAAGGCAAGACAACCACAATCTACATTATATAAGGTTTACTCATTAAGATCTTATAAATACTCTCTGCATTTCTGTACACACTCTTCATAAACTCACTGTTTGTGTTTCCTTCAGTTTGATCCATCACAGCATTCACAGAAACAAACATAACTGTGGGTTAGTGTCTGAATCAGAGTAAAATAACAAACCTTTAGGTCCAACTGTTTCAGTCGTTGATGGTTTTATGAGATGAGCATAAAAGGAGGTCAAATAATTCAACTGTAAATATATCTTCTAGTGCTGAAAAGAATCTTACTGCTTTAGAAAGGATCACATAATTAAAAAAATATAATAATTAGAATAAAATATATAAAGAGTGTATAAAGACACTCTCTAAAAAAAATAGTTCGATTTTGTCCCACAGCTTATTGAAGGTTGACTAAACTGCTTAGTCAAGCAGACAAAACTTAAGGTCTCACAGTTAAACAGTATATTCTGCCTCCATGCCTACAGAACCTCATTAACCACTACCGCCATCTGCTGGTGCACTGGTTCATCGACCAGTGTAAGTCTAAACTCAGGGCAAAAGAACTGTTAGTTACAGAAGAATCAAAACACGGACACGCAGATCTGACATGGCAGGACGGTATTGAGTGTAATTAGAGCTTTGTGCGTAGGACTTAGAACTTTTTTGCTTATTTGCTTTTAGAATATGATCATTTTACATACACACAAAACCTGACACACACACATATTACAGACAAATCTATTTACACACGCACAAATCTTTTTGCAACAATAATAGCCCCACTGTCCGTGTCTCTTCTCTGTTCCTGTGCGTGTCTGTGCGTGTGGAGATGACGCTGCAGTTGTAGTCGCTGACGCTGCAGAGAAACCAAAGAGTTACAGATTGAAGTCCCGCTGTAAAGTTAGAGATCATAACGAGGTCCAGAGAGACACCGGACTCCGTCAAACATGAAGCTGCTCCCGCTCCTCTGTCTCCTGTCTCCGTGGATTGGACCAGCATCTGCTCAAGACTTCAGTAAGTAATTATAAATAAACAAGATGTGACGCTGGTCGTCATTGGGTCTGTTTTAAACACATTTGAGTCTAACACGTGTCTTGATGACAGTGTTCACCTGTTCATTGTTTTATTGCAGAAAATACTACGAGCTGATGTCATTAGGTGTGGCTCATAACTTTATGTTATCACTGCGAGTCACTATCCAATAATTAGTTATTTAAATCAGAAATGTTCAGGATATATTTTGCCAGATACTGCATTTAGGAAAAATGATCAAGACACAATGCAGTCATTTCACTGAGAAAATTGTGAACGAACAGTTTCTTATGTTTTATTTGATGACATGGTCCAACTCCCGACTTAAGTCTCATGAAAATCTTTGATTACTTTGGGATAGCATGATAATGTAGCTTTATTGTTGTCAGCCATATTAATGCAAGTAAATAAATACTTCAAACTGTGTCCTGCTCCTATTATATTGTTATGTGAAATGTTTATTACCATCAGATGTATCTAGTGTTTCTAACTCACTACAGAATCAGTTACAGATCAAACCTGTTTGTGAGCTTTTACAATCCAGAATCAATCTCTTTAATAATGATTAAAGCAGGAGAGGCTTGTCTAAAACCATCCACAGTTGTAGTAGAACTATATGACAGTAGATTTTAACAAACAATGCAAATTAGAAAATACCAAAACAGTCCAACATCCAAACCAGTCTGGATGCTGCCTTTAATCTAAAAAATACCCAAATCTCTCATTATTATTGACTTTAAGATATCACAATATGAATAGATCATGTTAGTGAAATATTGCCTAAGAATCTGACTTGTGTATTGTGTGTTTAATTGTCTGTTGTGTGACCAGGAGTCGTGTCGGTGGAAGAAGGAGCAGATGCAGTCCTTCCTTGTAGCTCTAACGATGCTGTTGAGGAGTTTGACTGGAAAAAACAGAACGAACAAGATGAGAATAAGGAGGTGTTCCTTTATAAGAGAGGCTCTGATGATAATAAACAACAAGACCAACAGTTTAAAGGACGAGTTATTATTTTTAAAGATGAACTAAGAGCTGGCAATGCTTCTATAAAAATCCATTCAACAAATCTGGAAGACAATGGCACTTACATCTGTGTTTTAGGCCCACTTGACAAACCCTCCAGACAGGAATTCTACATTAGGCTTAATGTTGGTGAGTATTTATCACTGCTTTGGTTTTAAATAAATTCAGTTTCAGTGGATCTACTGCTTCAGTTTTGCTTCATTTTTTGTTCTCCTTTTGTTTGTTTGTTTGTTTGTTTGTTTGTTTGTTTGTTTGTTTCTTTTTTGTTCTTCATGTTGTTTTGCTTGTTTTGTATTCTGCCATTTAAAAAAGCCAAAACAACAGTAAAGCTAGATCAGGGACCATCTAGTTGATTTGTCCTGTGTTGCCATCTAGTGGTGACTTTAATCAACGTTTTAAAAGCGCTCATTTTAAAACAAGTATTCTGAAATCATGTATATATTATATTACATATAAACCAATCAATTGATTCAGTCAGACAGATTCATATGTGAAGGTTAAAAAACACAGATTCAAATGTGAAGGGTTAAAATAAATTTGATTTGTTTAAAGCCTGTCTTTACAGATCCTGATTTGATTTGTTGAAAACAAATGCATCAGAGGTTTTCCTCAGAGCTCAGACTGTTACACTTTCCACTGTTGAAAACACTAAATGTACTTTGTACTTTGTATGTTTAATCTTCTAATCACACAGTAACATTTTGTTCTGTTCTGTTTATCTTTCAGTGCCTGTTTTTAAAATAAGGAACGTCTCTGGTGAGTACCGGGTCCGTGTACAAAGTATAATTCATTTGCGCTTGTGCAAGTTGATGAATGAAAATGCTTGTTTTAAGGGTATTTCTTTATTGCATTGCTCTACTTGGTAAAACGAACTTCAAAAAAGGAAGACGTCTGGCGGAAACAAAGGACGGTTGCTTTCGAAATAAGAGTCTGAAGACAAAGTTAGCATCCCATTAGGTTCACGTAATTGTGTAAATTATTTGATTTGTGAGGGCAACGTAGTTTCATGTTTGCCTGTTTACTGCCAATTATTTATTATATAACTGAAAATCCCCCGTTAGTACAAAAATATTTGTATAATGTTAAGAGATCACTGGCCTATTTATAAAAACACCATCTGGTTACCCTGTTGGATCGACACATACTGTAAATGCCCCTATCTGTGACAGTTAGGATGTTAGGTTACAGTTTAACTTTATTTTTTATTAGCTGATTACATCGTCCCCTGCTCTGTACTGACTGTTTAAATTGGTCTCTATGGCAACCAGACTGGTGTGTAACAGAGCCGTAGAAAAGTGCAGTAGCGATTGTCTAAGTCAGGCACTTTGTCAAGCATCAAACTACAGTATTTATTACGACACAATAAAATATCGTACATTAACTTATTGATTGCATCTTTTGCTGATTTTAACGTATTATCCACCACAGCAATAGCCTAGCGAGCTTACTTCAAGTTGGTCACCATAGAGACACATAAACGTCCCATCGTAGAGCACGAGGACGGGACATTTTAATCGATAGTTGACATGTATGTACATTATGAATATGATTATTTATTCACGTATTGCCTGAACGTTGTATATTATATATAGTGTATCATGTAGAGGTGAAATGTTTGCATTATTAATTCTAATGCAATCAGATATCACACACACCATAAAAGTAGAACTAAAATCAATAAAACCCAGCTCATTATTCCTTTGGTACAAAAGAACCGCAGCAAAATATAAACATGGGGTGGCCATAGGAGTGACAAGTATAGTAAAAATAACAATCTTTAGTAAGCCAGATTAAATATGGCTTTGTATTTTTGGTCTTACACAATTCTATCAGTGTCTTCACTACAAATTATCATATTACTACAACAGTCTTCCCAAAGTAGTAGATTGTTAGCCTTCTGATACAAATGATAATGGAAATTGATTCACATTTACTTTTAGTATAAAAACTTTGTGATAAACCACTAAATATATTAGAGGTTTATCAAGAAAGTAATAATATTAGAGCTTAATTCTTATAGTATAAATATATAAACTACAAATATACACAATTACGTGAACCAAACGGGATGCTAATTTTGTCTTCAGGCTCATATTTCGAAAGCAACCGTCCTTTGTTTCCGCCAGACGTCTTCCTTTTTTCAAGTTCGTAGAGCAATGCAATAAAGAAATACCCTTACAACAAGCATTTTCATTCATCAACTTGCACAAGCGCAAATGAATTATACTTTGTACACGGACCGTTGAACATCCCTTTGCAAATAATTTGTCCTGTGATTAAATCATATTGTAATAGCTACAGTGTTCTTGTTTCTAGTTTCTTTGCAACTGTTATGTACCTGTTACACTGAGAGGGGGCGCTGTGGGTGTTTTTTGAGGTTTGACTATGCGTAGAAGCAGTGAGTTAGAGAGTCTCTGGAGATTCTATGAAGAAGCTTGGATCTAAAGTTGTGAAGTTGTGTTGTTGTACTTGAGTTCAGTGTGAGCTGTGGCTGTGACGTTACCACCAGTACCGTATTTTCCGGACTATAAGCCGCTACTTTTTTCCCACGCTTTGAACCATGCGGCTTATACAGAGATGCGGCTTTTCTATGAATTTTTCTTCAGCCCTCAGGGGGGCGCTCTAGCAGGAAGTGCAAAAACGAGACAAACGAGGCAGCGGTAGACAGTACAAACAAGAAAGCGTCAGTTTTTATTCTGAGCACATGCAACCCAAGACGCACAACAGCAAAATACGGTAATATTTTTACACCCTCACCCCCTCATAATGGAATATCTTATTTCTCAGCCTGGATATCGGCGGCTTATAGTCCGGTGCGGCTTATATGTGACAAAATATATATTTCTTTTAAATTTTAGTGGGTGCGGCTTATATTTAGGTGCGCTCTATAGTCCGGGAAATACGGTAGCTTGTTAATAAAGCATGATAAAGAGTTGAAGTCCACTGGTTTCCTTCCTGTGAGTATGGGGCATTACAATATATTTATTTATTTTTTTCTTCTATCAACAACCACAGGTGCAGCACCAGAGCCACTGTTGAAAAAACTTGAAGGAACTGGAGTCTGGAGCCTGCTTCAGTGTGAGGTTCATGGTTCACCAAAACCTGAAGTGGAGTGGAGAGACAGCTCTGGAAATGTGCTTCATCCTAAAGAGATAAAGGTCACAGAAAGAGACAGACGTTTCTATGTTACATCTGAACTGAATGTGACCAAGACTGACCACTACACCTGTGTAGCTACACAGAGGGATATTCACCATCAGGTTAACATTACAATATTTGAGAATTTTGAAGGTATTTATCTGTATATTTTTCTAATTCACCACTTAACGACCTTTACCTTTTAAATATATTTTTGTTAGATTTGGTCATTGTAACAGAAGGGGCAGATGTAGTTTTACCCTGTTCACTCAGCTCCAAGGAGAACATTGAAAAAATAGTGTTTAACTGGATTAAAGACGACAAAGAGGTGTTTCTTTATAAAGACGACAAGACGCTCAGTTCAAAGGACGATTGTCCATAAATGTAGATTTGACCTACGTTTAAGATTGTAATACTAATCTAACTGCAAAATAAGCTAACAATTTTTTATTTATTTTATTTTTTATGTTGCTATTGCTTTCAGTCCAGCTCAAAGATGATGCTGCCTATCCAAACTGCTTCAGGTGTTCAGTGGGATACAGGGGCAAATATTACATTTACTTCAGCCATAGTCAGCCTCTTTCCTACATGGCCTAAGAAGTTTTTCATCTACAGTGGTCCCTCGCTATAACCTTTCACGGTCTCGCTGTTTCGCGGATTTTTTTAGTGCAATTTTGCATGCTTTTTTTTAACAGCGTATGAACGTGCATTGTGTTCTGCGTCCTGATTGGCTAAGGTAGAACTCGTGCATTGTGTTCTGCGTCCTGATTGGCTAAGGGACTGTAGACCATTGTCCATCAATCTCCTCCGTGTCTCCTGTTCAGTACAGAATGCGTTCGGCCAAATTGACATAAATGTTCGATCGCTAGCAGTGTGACTCTGAAGTGCTGTATGTTTGCAAGTTTTCTCCGACAAAACCCACAATGTCAACGAAACGTTCTGCACCGACAAAGGCACCTGCGGTCGCACCCAAAAGAAGAAGATGCTAAGGTTTGAACTTTGAGAGTGTTTAAACAAGAGAGAAATGTGAGAAAATGTTAATGCCTGTCTGAGAAAAGTGTAAAAGTGTGTGGTGAGGGGTTTTACAGCCTTAAAACATATAGAATAATTGTAAAAAATAAAGCTGACTACTTCACGGATTACGCCTATTGCGGGTTATTTTTAGAACGTAACCCCTGCGATAAACGAGGGACCACTGTATTGCATTGTGCCTTTTTAGATTGTCACACTAATCATCATCTTATGCAATGCAAAATAATATAATTATTTATAATAATTATTTATATTTCTACATGTTTTTGTTTTCAGTTCAGCACAAAGACAACTCTGGTAAGTCTAAGAAATTCAAAGAAAAACAATGTTACTGCTTCACTGATATAAACGTTGACACTGTTCACAAAATAAAGTGGGCACAGGTGTTTCCTGTCTGCATTACCTGTATGTGTTATTATACACATTAATTTACATATAATTTGATCTATCAAAGCACGTAACAGGTTCAGTAACTGATGAATGATGATGAATGTTCTCCAAAATATAAATATTGATGAAACTTCCATCTATTCCCTCATGTATTGTTTAATTGGTCCAACCATCGAGCTGTATTGATGATTTAGGACTGATCCAAGCTGATTCATTTATAAACTGGGTTAAACTGGACAGTTCTTAGACATAGTCAGCCTCTTTCCTACATGACCTACATGTAAACACATAAACACATACTTCATCTCTGCAATATATAAAAATAATAAATGAATAAAACTTTACATTTTTGTCTGTTCTCTTCCAGGGTTGCTAGTTGGATTGATTATTTTTGGAGTTTTGATTGGATTTTTTTCAGTTGGTGTTGTTTTTCTAATAGTGCGTTATGTCCGTAAACGCCTCTCCCTGCAGCTCCAAAGAGGTATGTTTTAATATAAAAATTAAGGTTTCATTTGGATACGATGGAATGTTTAAGAGTAAGACATCTGTCCTCACAACAATTTGTAGGATCAGCTTAGTTTTCAGAGCCGTTAAAGCATTATTGTAAAAAGGCAAATAATGGTTAGGTACAGTTTT
Organism: Rhyacichthys aspro; assembly: GCA_036850595.1. Taxonomy (NCBI): domain Eukaryota; kingdom Metazoa; phylum Chordata; class Actinopteri; order Gobiiformes; family Rhyacichthyidae; genus Rhyacichthys; species Rhyacichthys aspro. The sequence goes on along the minus strand of CM072152.1, from coordinate 22,429,163 downwards.
TCTTTATTGTTTTAACACTACACACTACAATTGACATCAGCAAAAACAGAAAAACTCTTTGAGAAAAAGGGCTCATTTTTGTGTTTGTTTATTTCAACAAAATAATATCACTTAAAGTTTTCAAATGAAAGGGTGAAATTTACATTTTACTAATTGATTTTAATGTAGTTATATGTTTGCTCCTGCAGGTAGATCGTCAAATGAGGCAAATACTCCTGGGAATGGTTACAGTTCTTCTGCACAAATGGCTGACCCACAAATTGTTTTCTAGCCCAAAGAGAAACCTGAGGGAGAAGGTGGACAGTTGTAACTGAGTGAGAAGAGCGAGGGTCAGGGTGGGTTCATGGGGCAAAGATCGTGGCAGATCTGGACCCAGACTGAAAATCTTCAAAGAAGTTATTTACCTGCAGCTGGCAGCATGACTAGAGGTCTTCTGTGGCTCAATTCCTGCAGTTGCTTTGTGTTTTGACTTTGTTTGTACATATGCTACTACATTTCTAATTCCACTTATTCATAGGTTTTTTAATGAAAGAAGCATTTACTGAGCTTTTAATAATACTTAAAATATTGTCAAAAGTTTGCATTGTATATTTGTGAAATAAATGAATCCCAAATCATAAAATCAACAGAATGAATGTTTAATGTTGGTCATTATCATGAATCCACCACACAGCAGTTTAGTGAGTAGGAAACGTGAGTATTTACATCTACTGTTGTACACGTCACAGTTTAACTCATGCTAACACAAAATAATACTGGTATTTACAGTAACACCACTTTAACATCTCTAAAGTGGATCTGATGCAAGAAAATAATAAACATCCTGCAGCTGCCCTGAATTAATCCAATCATTCCACCAAAGGTTTTGTGTAGTTTCAGTTTAAAAACAGGTTTACATTAAAAGTACAAGGCAAGACGACCACAATCTACATTATACAAGGTTTACTCATTAAGATCTTATAAATACTCTCTGCATTTCTGTACACACTCTTCATAAACTCACTGTTTGTGTTTCCTTCAGTTTGATCCATCACAGCATTCACAGAAACAAACATAACTGTGGGTTAGTGTCTGAATCAGAGTAAAATAAACCTTTAGGTCCAACTGTTTCAGTCGTTGATGGTTTTATGAGATGAGCATAAAAGGAGGTCAAATAATTAAACTGTAAATATATCTTCTAGTGCTGAAAAGAATCTTACTGCTTTAGAAAGGATCAAACAATTAAAAAGGGATTTTTAGAATAAAATATATGATTCTGGGCCTTTGCATAGTTCATATCTTTCTTTGTGATAAAGACAAAGACATGATTTAATAATAATTTATAGTCAATGCTAATGATCACATGTTAGCCAGAATAACATGTCAAATCCATTAGGCCAAATACTGTCATACTACGTGGTCATTCTTTTTAGGCAACATGGGAAAAAATAGTTGTGATGCAATATGTTGTATATTTCTGTTGTCAATTTCCTTGTTAATTTTAAAAACTTCATCGTGAGACATTTCTACAAACCACAGATACATTGATCCTTATTTTTGTGTCAGAAAATATGTGCATCAACAATTAATAAATGACGTTTATTAATGTTGTTGTATTATTAGGTGAGAAAGATTGGTTAATCAGGTAATAGTCTAGACTTTTAAACCTCCCTAAACCATTTTTTTAAAAAACATAAGGGTTTACTATAATATTATTCAAATACTTGTGTGTTTTTCATGATATAATGGGATGAATAACTGAGTTGGATGCAGTACTTTTTCATTACAGCCATAATCCTGTTTTGGTGATATATTGAAATTCTTATCAATATGAAAACACTTGTGTGTCTTTGTACATCCTTGACATGCAGAAAACATGATAGTCACATTTGTCAGAGATTTGTTTCTTTTCCAAATCGTATAAAATCTTCTGTTAATGTGACATAAGACAAAAAAGTAATAAAACAGACAAAAGAGAAACATATTCAAAAGATGGAGAGCCAACAGTAAACGTGAGAAATCCTAGTTTCAATTTTCAGGATTAATTCTCATTTTCAATTTAATTATTTTCCAGAAAACTCTCAATAAGAACCAGTTTAGTTCATCTCAAATAATATTCATAGTGTTTCTGTGGCTCAGACGACAGTAAAGTTTAGACTGAACATAAAAACAATCCTTCACAGTACATTACACCAGTTTGACCGAGCAGTAAAGTGTTGCTTCATAAAGACGTCAGTGCACACAAACCAACCTCTGTTTCCAGTTATGTTCCTTTTGTGCATCACATTAAGTCTCTGCAGTGAATATACATGCATACAAAACATACCCAGATTATAAAATGGAGTCATTACAGCTTATTACTTCCATAAAAAAGTGTAGAGTGATGAATATTGTGTATAAATGTCCTCCATCTGACGCCTCACTCGTCCAAACATTGTCCTGGTTTAACTCAGTGGCTTTGTTTCGAGGCGTCTCTGAATCCATCGAGTGCATCATCTTCAAGCAGCTACGTCAGGCCCAGGAAGCCTTTATCTTTGCATATTTCTACACCTTCTTCCTTTAAAAGTATGTGGATTAAATATAAACTATATTCATATATTCCTATATACTGTATTACATTTATCTACATACTTTGTGTTGTTGGAAAATATAAATAAATTCAGCTCTGTCCAGTTTGTTGTAAATCTGAAAAGTGACTCTGCTGCAAATGGCTTTTTGTTTTTTAGTGAATACGTCCTGTTAAGTGGAAGAACTGTCTTGTGCATGAAATTTTTTAAAATATCTATTTCCTTTTACAGTCTTTGTTTCAGGTCCATCTCCATTTTACTTTCCAATAAACATACATAGTATTATATTATATGTATATTAGTGACTGTTTCTCTGATGATTTGGTGCTTGGTAGTGTTTTTAAAGTGCAGCCTGTTACGTAACAACAGGATTTTATCACTTTTTGAAAATAAATTATTAATATTTGTGAATGTAAAATGTCTGATAAGCTTTAAATTAAATACAACTAAGCAATAGAAGCTAAAATAGTGCTCATAAAAGTTTTTTTTTTTAAATGTTTAAAACTGCTTGTGATGAAAAGTAATTAATCTTCCTTCCTTCTTCTTCGTTAGATCCTGTCGTGGGTCGCTCAGCTTCACTGGGGTAACATTTTATTTCAGTTTGGCCCTCGGTTTGGGCCCCTCGCTCTGTTTTTCTTGAAGAGGTGTGTTCTACTCCTGTCCCACGCCGTGCTCCCAGGCCACCTTCGCCTGCTCGTCCTTCGTGGCGGCGATGAGGGGCTGGGAGATCTTCCGGGCATGGGACGAGGGGCCGGAGAGTGGGGACTGTGTGTTGAGGGGTCCTCTTCGGGATGCAGCCCTCTCTGATGTAGGGTTTAGGGGGCAGGGCGGGGGGCTCGTGGAGGCTGTAGAGCGGGGGATGATGGGGGATGTAGTGCGGGAAGTGCTGTTGGTAGTAGATGTGTTGGTGCGGGACGTGTTGAGGGTGAGGGGGGTGTAGGATGTCCTGTCCCGCCGGGGGCTGGATGTGGACTCCAGGCTGGACCGGGGTCACCGCCCCAGGGGCCGAGTAGCTGCGGCACGGCTGCGCTTTAGTCCCGTCCAGGACCTCGGGCTCGGACACGCTGTAGCGGACGGGTTGGTACAGCGAGTCCAAGTCCTCCTGGTCCGTGGTCCAGGCCTGGCTGCTGGGCACGGACTCCAGAGTGTCTGTACGGCTGGCAGAGGGGTCCGAGGAGGGGCCGAAGTTACTCTCACTGAGGGACGACACTCCGGAGCTGGCGCTGCCCGACAGAGTGGAGTTACTGCCATCCAGGACGGACTGAGGACTGGTGGGCGAGGCAGGTATAGGGTGGAGGGGCGACTGGGGGCAGCAGAGACAAAACAAAGATTTACGTAAATGTGCCACAACTGTTTCTGTTTTAAATAGACTTCTGGCATGTTTTTAGAGTGTCCTGCTTCACATAATACAGAAAAAGAAAGAAGATGACAGGCCCGAGCTGAGACTTAAACTTGACAAACAGAAAGAAAACAACAAAACACGGCAATATAAGCACTTTTACAGACAGTGAACATTACTCATTTAACTTTAGCACAAAGAGGAAAATGGTCACACAGAACACTAACGTGATTGTGTCGAGTGCAGACAGACACCCACTCACAGACAAACAGGACTGAGGAGGAGGAAGAGGAGGTGGAGGAAGAGGAGGGTACCTTTCTTAAGGAGCGCGCGGGGAGAGCTGGAGGGAGGTCGCTGACCTGGTGGTGGTGGAAAGCATCAAAGTGCATCGACAGGTGTTGCCCTACAGGGGGAGACACAGCAGGACTGACTGAGAGAGATGCACACAGGCCTCAGAGAAGAGCAGAAGAGGAAGAGGAGAAGTGAGGAGGAGGAGGGTGGAGAAGAGGTGGCAGAGAGGGAGGGGTGTGGGAGGTGTGGGGCAGAGGAGCTTTCAAACGTGTCACAAATGTTGCTAACACAGAGTCCACTGATAAAACTGAATAAAAAAGGTGGATTATTTGAGATGTTGCAGTAAAATCAAAGAAGATATAGTTTTGTTTTGTTTTTAAGGGTAAGTCAGGCTTTATCATCTGTGTGCAGTGCTTTTATTTTCAGCTAAACTGTCATTGACACAGTCTTACACAGTATCCTGACACTTCTACATGGTCTGACTTATCGAACATATAAATAAACAAGTTTGAGAGCGTCGTTACCGTGAGGAAGGTTGCGTGGAGGAACAGGAGGCGCCATGACACTTCCGACGTGAGCAGAGAGGAAGGGCAGGGCGTCTCTGGTGCCACTGTCCAGACTCCAGCTGCTGGGAGCGGTCAGGACTGAGGAGATGGAGGGGACGTGTTATTACTGAAGAGTCATATTTCAACCATAAATAACATGTTTGTACCTTTCTCCGCCACCGAGAGGTTGGGGTCGCTGCAGGGTTTACACGGCCCGATCACCTGATGAAACAACGCTCGCTGAAGGTTTGTCGGCTGGAACAAATGAATCAGAGAGAACTAATCATATAAACAACAACAAAAGAAAGAAAAATAAAACACATTCTGACTATTCACCACTATTTTATTGGATGTGTTTTGAGGAGTTTGTCTTTATTTGATAGAGACAGTGACTAAACAGAAAATGATGTGAATTGTCTTTGAAAGAAAATGAATCTAGCAGCCAATACAAATTCAAAATAAAGTATCTGAGTTTATTTGTAGTGTTGCTTCTGTCCATTGCACCTGTCCGTTCTCTGTGACGTTGGGATACATGGCGCTGCTGGGTCTGTCCCGGGTTGGAGGCAGCAGCATCAGCATCTCTCTGTTGTGTCTGTATTTGTCCGGCAGAGACGGAGAGCCAACTGGAAACAGATGATAATGTTACATGTAACGCCTGTATTTTGGAAAGTATATTGCAGTAATATTCTCTTGTGTTGTCGACCTCTGATGGTGGAGGGGGCGGAGTGGATCATCTGTGACGGTGCTGAGTGGGTGGAGCTTAAACTGGACGAGGAGGGACTGGCCTGAAACAAAACATTAGACTGTATTTTATTAACAGCTAAAGAGAAAGGACAAAATGCAATGTTTCTATTTTTAAGTAAAGGTTTTAAGTAAAGAGAGGTTCTGTCCCCCTGCTGGTCAACGTGATGTATTTCAGCATCACGTATGACATTTAAGACATTGTTTCTACGCAGTTTAATAAACGCAGTAACTAATATTATCCATAAGAGCTCTCTCAGAGAATTTAGGTCCAGGCCTGGAATGATTTAATTTACTTTAAAGTAAAAATAGAATAAAAATGGATCTGGTGAAAGTGAAAATAATCCTGCAGCTCGATACAATCACCACTTTCCTTTAAAAAAGAAGGTGAGCCTTTAAGGGAGATAAAAAAAAACCAAACAAAAACCTGTAGCTGCAGTGCACTTTCTGGGAAGGGTAATATAATATATGCAACTTAGCTGTATGATCTATATTATTGTATTTCCTGAAATGAAATAATCAAGTTTTTTTAAAGGAAAAATGAAACTGACAAGAATATTGTGTCTGTATGTTATAAAAAAGCTAAATTAAAGTTAAATTATTGTCTTATTGGGAGAAAAGTTGAGGCAGAGTGACATAGGTTACACTGAGAGGTCCATGGCTCCCTAAAAAGAGCAATACTGTGAGTAAATATATATGTCAAAGCATTATGAGAGTCAGTGTATACAGTAAACGGTGAAGTGCTTATTATCCTTTTCTCAGACGAACCACAGAAAAAGCATCACATCCATAAAGAAGAGGTTCTGAATCGTGAGCTCTTATTTAGACCCTCACCTGCATCCGGTAGAAGTCCTCTGGGTGCTCCACCACCATCCCATCAGCCAGGATCAGCAGGTTCCCCATGTTGGACGTCTCACTGGAGGTTTGAGAGGAGAGAGAGAGCGAGGAGCGCACAGGAGTCAGAACAGCTATGGGACTATTGAGGGGAAAGGTCCGGGCAGGTCGGAGCAGCAGGGGTGAACGGGAGGAAGAAAAAAGGGAAGGGACAGGGCCAAAAAAAAGCAAAAGAACAAGCAAAACCAAGAAGAATCCCAAACATGCATGAGGTGATTGAATGGGACGAGAGTGAAGCAGGTCCAGGCAGAAGCAGAAACAGTCATGACGGACGGGGTCGGGCAATGTTATTATGGGATTGAAGAAGAGAAAGAGAAAAAGAGAGAAGGATTTGAGACAATGTGATGATTGCAGTGAACAGTGGCAATGAAAAGAGAAAATGTGTATTTGTTTGTGTAACATTAGTAATGATTAAGAGAGAAAGCAGATGATTCAAAGGCAGATTATTGTGAAGGAAAATGGAGCGAGTGTGTGACAACGTGACATCTTTAAACGTATTTTCATGGACTTTATGAGTAAGAATAGAGAAATGCAATGCTATGATTTTAAGTATTGACATGTTTTTTGACTTTAGACAACTGCATGGATTTCTTTTCATTCTTCCATCCCTACAGATTTACAAACGTGTAGTTGTTCAGTGAGTCTCATGTAAAACAGTTCCTGAGGAGCCTGTGCAGCGTTGTTCTGAGCTGCTGACCTGTGACGGTGCATGAGTTTGAAGCTCTCTGGGCTCATGGGGCTGTGAGCTGCCAGGATCCCTCTGGGAGTGTTACCGAGCTTGTCCAAACCGGGAAGACCCTTCAAAGACACAAAGAAACACTGCTCTGATTATTTACACAATATATAAGAATATCCACACGTATATATGCTGCACATTTATTGTTTTTGACCAGAAGAAGTGATTTTTTAAAGTCAGGATCTAAAAAGGTCAATCGTTCAAAGCTGAGATAAAGTTCAGATTTGATCAGAGCTTAACCAGATCCTCTTTGAAGACACTCCTAATGAGTTTGAGTGGATTTAGTGAGTTTACAACAGAAGGAATCCTCTTCTCTTAGCTCTAATTAGTCCATTTAGCTGCAGCTTAAATCCTTTCAGGGATAACTTTGAGCCCCATTATGTCCCCGTTGTGTTGTGTTTCCTGAGCACTCACATGACAAAGGCTGCTCCTCATCATCTGGAACTGATCGATCAGTTTTTTGTGCAGGGGACGCATTTCTGGATGCACCAGCTTCTCGTGCACAGCCAGACCCACTCCCAGGATATGGACCTGAGAAATACGGAAGGTTTTTAGTGCAAAGATACAAAGATTTTGGTATTAAACTTAGCATCAGACACAACACTTTATATTTTGTTATGCGTCTGTAAAGTAGGACTCACCTGCTCCTGCATGAGGTCTTTGAGCTGTGTGATCTTGTCTGTGTCTTCAGGATGACTGGTTATGTACTCCTTGTCAAAGAAAGCCTTGAGACATAAGATGAAATGATAAAATTACATATATGACTAGGGCTGGGCAATTAATCACATTTTTAATTTTAATTTCGGCTCCTAACGATCACAAAACATATGTAATCGTGTAGAAAAAACAATGATTTATTCCTCGAGATTGTGGAAGTGCACTACATTATTGGTCTTATTTATTTATCATAACTCTTATTTCTGTTTATTTTTTTAAGCTATTTATTTATACGTTTGAATATATTATTTATTTTAAGGAGAATTCACTGTTTTGTTCAATTAATCCGACATATTTCCAAAGTCAATGAGTAATCGTGTAAAATAATCGTCAAAATAATTGCGATTATAACTTTTTTCCACAATCGAGCAGCCCTACATATGACCAACCCCCACTTTTAAACAAAACTAAAATAATCAATGACAATATAATAACAAAAGAATCAATGAAAGTCAATAAAAATGCATACAATGAAAAGAATTGGAGACACATAGGAACAAATACACTCAAAAATATTCCTTGACAGGTTTATTTTTGTTTGTTGTTATCTTCAGATCTATGTTGTCATTGTGAAAGTGTATTTAAATGCGTTAATATAAAGCTGTAGGTCCCACCTCCTGGTATCTGGCGATGCCCCCGTTCACCGCGGCGTCGATGACCCCGTTCAGAGTCATACTGAGCAGGTTGATGTTGCCGTGAAGCTGCTTGTGTTGGTATTGACTGATCAGAGTCCGCAGCTCCTGGTTCTTATTCTCCACGACACAGATGGCGTTTTCCAATGGGCTCACCTCCACCTGAGACGCAGAAAACCACACACATTACAGTCGTATTTATGACCACGGCACTGAAAACCTTGATGACAGTATGTGTTTAATTTAATTTCTCTTTTCACATCATTATTGCAGAACTTTTTTGTTTTTTTGTGCTTAAATACTTGTCGAGATATTATAGTTTGTGTAAATAAGTCAACACAGAAGAGTGAGTTATTTAGATTAGGCTTGTTTACATCATTTACAAACTGGCTTACTTTTGGTTTCACTGGTATTATATGGTATTTAAAGAAATATCTTTGAGTCATTTACATTTTGGGGAAGTCTATAATGTTTCAGGAAAGCAATTAGGCCTTTACACATTATTAAATCTGGCACATTTGGGCAAATACTTATCAAGAAGGTCATTAATCACACTGTGCTTTATGTTTTGTTGCTTAGAAACTGAGACATACAGTAAGGTTTATCAAGCTACAAATAAACCCATTTATTCTTTTTTATTGAAGCTTGTGAATCATGAAAAATCTGTGACTAAAACTCAAAAGATGAAAAAGAAAATGGTCATAATTTGTTGATCTTAAACCTAAATGTGTAATGGTACTTTTATAATGGCATGGCACAGTGTTATAGAGCATTGTACAAACTATAAAAGTGTTTTATTTTCTCACCAGTTCCCTTTTCTCCACCTCAAACCAGCGAGAGATGCCAGGAAGAGGGTGAGTGAGGATCAGGGTCGTCCTCTCGATCCAGAGACTCTGAAAAACACAAAAGAGTTTTGTGGTGAATTAGTTTTAGTTTTAGTTCCTTGACAAATGAAAGATATTATTAATACCTTGAACTCGTTGTCCTTGTCTTTGGGTCCTTTGTGAAACGGACGGTCGTAGCGGAAACGGCGGACGTTGTTGACTCGGTAGAAGCTCTTGATGCGGTCGGGCACTCTGTCCATCTGCAGGACGCTCACGCTCTCTGGGACGGGGGTCACTGCGTAGATCTGGAGGTCTGAGTCCCGGAGGTCAAAGAAAACACAACCAGATTCAAACTAACACTGATGTATTTGTGGAACTGAGAGAAATGAAGCATTGTGCCTTTAAAAGATGTTTAAATCTGAATGAAAAGGATACACTGAGCGTCACACTGAAGGATGCCCTCGTCTGGTTGGTTCGGGTGCTGCATCGCAATGGCCTGAGGAAATTCTCCCAGCATCCTTTGCTGAAAGGCCTCTAGTCTCTCATAGTCATGGCCACGACAGACAAACTCCTTGTTCTAGTCAGAATAAGAAATAAAGAAAAGGGTTTTTGTTTGTAAATCATAGACTTCCAGATTCTAAATGTATTATGTTTTTAATGAATCTGTCAGTGTTTAACTCACTCTGAGGAAGAAGGGGAACTTTCTGCCGTAAAATCCAACTCTGAAAAACTCAGGCTCCAGACGCTGCTGCTCCATGATGTTGTCGTAATAAGCTGCCTCCATTTTCTACAGCGACAAAACCCAGGAATTAATGACATGACTTAAATCCTATTTTTGTTATGAATCAGTAGACATTTTATTTTGAAGGATTTTAGATTTATGGTCATCTTTGATATTCCTAAAGCTGCTCTGACTCTACATCAAGTCCTGGCAGACTTTTAATTGATATATTTATACGCAGCAGAGCTAATTTACAACATATGTGAAAGGACTAACAAGAAAACCCCCAGAAGTCTTAGCTGGAGAAAAATCCTGCCCACAGTGGAAAAGAGAAACCCAATTAAAAGGCTCTACTACTCACCCGTATCCAGCTGAGGCTCTGGTAGTCGTACAGAGACTCGTACTGAAAGGCCAGCTCCCGACACAGAGGGATACCATACTCCCAACACTGCAACAAGGACAGACACGGATTAAATAGTGACAAGACACCTGACTAACATATTCACTGATGGTCTGGGAAAGTGAGGACATTAACAAGCCCCACATGAAAGTCAGGAGAGCAAAAGATGGCACGTAATTATTTAATTATAGGAGCTTTTTTAAGTGAGACAGAAAGATTTAACCTCCTCACACCTTGCATTAAGGCTGGCCATATAATAAGCCCAGATCTGCTAAAGATATAACTTTTTAACCTGGCTTTTAGTTTAGCTTGAATTTACCTTTTATTCCATAGACTGTGTTTAGTTGTTTAATTAATTTAATTTAATTTAATTTAATTTAATTTAATTTAATTTAATTTAATTTAATTTAATTTAATTTAATTTAATTTAATTTAATTAAATTTAATTTTTATTTTATTTTATTTTATTTGTACATTTTATTTTATTTTTATTTTATTTTATTTTATGTGCCTTTAAATCTCTTCAATTTTAACTTTATTTTTATCGCTTGTCTCAATGTAATTATTATCAACATCTGTGTTTCTCCTACATTTCTGTGAAACACTTTGGCTCAACTGTATAAATAAACTGGCTTGGCTTGGATGTTATTGTCCAAAAGAGATTAGTCAACTGGGAACTTTTATTTTTAAGTGACAAAATGAATGAAAACTGTCTTACTTAATCAGTTGCATGTGTTTATTTACATACAAAGAAAGGACTGTAGATGATGTACCTTGCCCTTGTTGAAGTAGTGGATGACCTTGACAGAGGCCCTCTTGCGGTGCCACTCGGTCTGAGAGGGGTAGTGCAGAAACTCTTTGAGGGGCCTCTCGTCCCAGTGCAGCAGCTCCCAGTACAGCAGCAGAGTGAACGCTGCCTCTGTGATCAAATAAACACACAGTTAGACGATAATAACACTATTTCTGACTTGTTATGTCTGAGTCGTCCACTGCACCGGTGTAGTTCTCCGCCTGCAGGTGCATGTCACACAGTTTGTGGATGTAGCGGATGTACATTTCCTCTTTGTTGATCTCGGACTTGTAGAAATTCTAAAAAGAGACCAAAAAAAAAAGCTCTTGTAAAGTTAAATGGGTTTCTTTTGTCCATTAGGTGTCAGTGTGGTGTAACTCTTACCAGCAGATTCACAGTGCACCCAATCTTTTTATTTTCAGTCTCATCTCCCTTCATACAGTCCCTAAGGAGATTATTTATGTTATTTTAAAGGCCAAAGTGAACAGTGACTTTTATGATATTTAAAACTGTAAGTGTTTGTACCTGTAATCCAGCAGCCGCTCCATTAACCGTGTGACAGAAGTGACAAAAGATATCCCTGTTTCTCTCCAAGTCTCCTGCTCAATCTTCTCCAATAAACTTTAAAACAAACACAGAGAGTTGAAGTCAATAATCTAAGCATCCAAACACTACATAATGTCAAACAGTAGAAGCAGTTAAAGCATGCAATCATTAGAAAGTAGAGCAGTGTCGAGTTAGTACGAAAGGTAGAATATAAGGTTAAGTCGTACCTGGGATATGGCCCAAACAGCTGGGTTCTAGTCCCGCAGCACAAAGCAAACAACAGCAGTGTTAGAGCAGGAAAAGAAGAGTGAATTTGTTACAAACAGAGATAGATATAGCAGTGCTACAGTCATAATCAGACTCATTTATGACTGAGATCAGAGTGTACTGAGACCAAATGAAGACCAACAACGAGAGCAAAAGTCAGACTGTGTCAAGACCAGTGCTTTATATTGAACATGGAAAAGATATCAGTCCAAACACTACTAGTCCAACTGGCACAGAAGATAAATAATGTGCCAGTCTGAAAGGCTAATCAGCAAATAAAAGAAAATCACAATTATTATTAGTTTTCTATGCAGTCAAAATGATAACTTTGATGAATACAGTAGTAAGTAGTTGTTTTGGCCACTTTTGATTTACATTTCCATGAAAAAATGACAAAAGACTGATCTCAACCAGTGTTAAAGTACTTCTAGTGTAACCAGAGGAGTACATTTACATTTACACTACATTTAAAGGTCTTTTTGTGTTAGACTTGTATTTACACAGTCTCCGTCTTGGGCACAGAAAACACAAGAACAGCTGCCATTGGTTTATATTATTATTACAATGACTGGATTTAAACTTCTATAATTTCACATATTTATCTTGATTAATAAAAAAGGTCTTAACTTAATGCCCCTTCAGGAGTGTGAACTTGATCTAAAACTGGTCTTGTAATGTTAAAGTGTTCCTGAGTGTCTCTTCTTGGTCTTGGTCTCAATAGTCTCTGGTCTCGGTCCTTGTCTCGGTCTTGTTAGTGTGGTCTTAACTACAACACTAGGCTTCAGTATTACAAGAAAAAAAGAAATAGAAAAAGACAAAGGTAACGTTTAGAAACTGCGTGTCTGTTTGTGTGAGTTATTTACAGCAAACCGAAGAGCTCTCTGTAGTTCGTCTCCTTTTCCCTCCGACACCAGACTGTCCAGTTTATCGATAAGCTCCGCCTCCACCTGGACGCATCAGGATTTTTACATTCAATCACGACAATAGCGACGTTTCCGAGCTTACCGTGTTGATCTTGTCGGTACCTGTTTGAAGTTCCCGTTTTTGCGCTGCTCCCAGTCCATCATGTCGTGGAAGATGGGGATCATGATGTTTCGGAGCTCCACCTGCGGGACCAGGGTCACGCCCAGAAACGGGCCGATCATTCCGGGGATGAAGTGGATTTTGTTTTCACCTGCAATCGACACATTTTTATCACAAATCAAAGCCATGAACACAATCAAATACTAGAATCAGAAGTGGATTAAACTAAGCTTAAATGAGGAAATAGTCTTACCCAGGTTCTGCCACATACTGAAGAGTTCATAGGTCATCATCACTCTCATGTCTCCGTACCTGAAGACGAAGGTAAAATCAGTTCAGATGCAATCAAAACAATGCAAATATAAAAGTAGATACAGTATTTTCAGAGTTTATGTTTTTCTGAGAAAGACAATTAGCTGGATTTGTTACGTTTAAGGGTTTTTCACAAAATGCCGTAATTTTAGGTTTTTCTTTCTTTCTTTCTTGTTTGTTTCTTGGTTGTTTTTTGTTTGTTTGTTTGTTTGTTTGTTTGTTTGCTTTCTTTCTTTCTTTCTTTCTCAGTTTTTCAGTCCAAACTCATCAAGTGTTTACATAATTTCTTGTTTGTTTGTTTGTTTGTTTGTTTGTTTGTTTGCTTTCTTTCTTTCTTTCTTTCTCAGTTTTTCAGTCCAAACTCAACAAGTGTTTACATAATTTCTTGTTTGTTTCTTTCTTTCTTTCTTTCTTTCTTTCTCAGTTTTTCAATCCAAACTCATCAAGTGTTTACATAATTTCTAGTGTGAGAATAAGGCTAATAATTTAAATATATAGTCTAATATTTAAAACAACTGCAGGACGTCTCAAACTAACGATTTTTTACCTGATGAGAATAATTATTTTGTGAATTTTGTGTCTTGAATCTGGTAAAAACACAAAAAAGTCACACAAAAAAAAGAAGGCACTACATGTAAACTATTGAAGTCCTTAAGTGTGATTTTAAAAACTGAAATATAAAAAAATAAAAGATATGACACCAAATGGAGACAATGTAATAAAATCATGATCTTAGCTTACACTTTTAAACGGAAAAATGCCATATTTCTATAAAATATTAAAGGCTGAAGTTGGTTGAAAGGGGTCAATGCATTCTGTTTTTCTAAAGAAATACAGTAGGTTATACCTTTTGTCTAAAAATCCTTAGATAATCAATAGGTCTACTGTGTGTTTGTTAAATTTTACGATCACTTAATAATGAAAGGTTGTATGTGTTTTGTTTGTTTAGTTTTTTTGCAAATCCTGAAATTTAAAGCTGAAAATATCCATCATTAATGTAAACCCTGTCATTCCTTCCCATTCAAACCTCTTCTTAATACATATCACTGTTTGTTAACTCTAAAAAACAGTGGGAACTTCTGTTGCTTGAGGACCCTGGGTTTAATAAGTGGGGGTCCCCTCTTGAAGTTAGGGCTATTTAGTGGAAAAGCCCCATTAAGGAAAGAAATGAGCGTTCCCAGAGTTAAAAAAAGTGTTCCTGAAGGAAAAAAGTAGGCCGCTGAGTTAGTGCCAAGATGACACTTCAAAGAGGAAAAGACGCTTTCAACTCTTCAGCTTTTAGCTACAGACGACACTCGAGCAAAGGACGGCAATTATGACGCCGGGACCGAGGCTGCGTTTGTAGATCTAGAAAAACAGACGACAAAGACGGAGAAAAACATACTTGTCTAAGATTTTCTTCTTCTTGGCGGCGCTCAGGTTTTCCAGTTGCAGACTCGGTTGATTGATGTAGAGCACGGCCAGACTGAAGTAGGAGTTCCACACCTGCTCAAACACAAAGATAAAAGCGCTTTCTTCAGACGGTTTGGTGCTGTCTGCATAAAACATCCGTCAGTGGTGCAAATGTAAAATGTAGACACTCAGTGAGTCATAGGGTTATATTCTCAAACCTGGGGACGACTGTCTCTTCCGTAAACAGTTCACCGACTGCGAATAATGCAGGATTTAAAGGTGAATTTTGTATAATCTTGTGGTATACAGTAAATAAAATGAGTCAAAACTACAATATGATTTCACACTCTTTGTATCTGTCTTACTTAAAACAAAAAAGGCATTGAAAGTTTTATAAAACCCACAGGAAGTTCCATTACTTCCTGTTCCTGGACCTACAGGTGCCCAGAGAGGACAAAATGTAGACAAAAGTGTAATCAACATCCCATCTATTACAATTTTGTTTTTTATTTAACCTTTATTTAACCAGATAAGCCCATTGAGAACAAATTCTTATTTACAATGACGACTTCTTCGATAGTTCTTCTTAGATAATAACTATTTGTCCCAGAAGGGCTGCCGTAGGAGTGTGAGGAATGTAAATATGAACCACCAAATAAAAAAATGTGTAAGAATGTAATGTATAATATAATAATTCACCATCATTATGCACTTTTCGTTATTTTCTGAGTAGAACAAATACTAAGGTAAAAGTCAACACAAATAAGATATATTTATAGAATATTTAGAATAGATTTAAGATGATTTTTCTACGGATGAGACTAAAAATGAATAATAAATGTCTACTATATCTACTACGATTAGACTAACTATACTTTCTTATAGTTATTATTCTGGAACAAATAGTAACACATTTAGATGGCTATTTTTTTCTTTTTCTTCTTTTCTTGTTGCAGTGTTTGGTCTGGAACAGTGATATTACACAAATCAGTCGTCTGGGGAAATGAAATTCTCAAATTCGATGGAAGAGGCTGGGTTGAGTGAACTCCAATTACCAGTCACGCCGTATGACTTTATTGTGTGTTTACCTTAAAATCAAAGTCAGCGTCTGTGAAGTTCTTGTGCAGAGCTGGAGAAAGATACTGCGCCGTGGTCAGGATGATGCTGTAGATTCAGGAAAGAGGACAGTATTTAAACTAATACAGGGTTAAGCAAGAAAAACTTCCATATTTGATGCAACGTGACATAAATGTACTTATAGACACCAATGTCAAACTCAAAGTGTTGAGGGGCCGCGGTAGTTAATAAGAATCCTTTCAGGG
>CM072152.1:22251789-22413025 GCA_036850595.1 Rhyacichthys aspro | reverse complement strand
CATACCATACCATACCATACCATACCATACCATACTACACACTAAACTATACTATGCTACACTACACTATTCTATACTTCATTGTATGATACTCAACTAAACTACTCTGCACTATACTATACCATACTACACTGCACTATTACATTATACCACAGTCATGACGGATGGGGTCGGGCAATGTTATTATGGGATTGAAGAAGAGAAAGAGAAAAAGAGAGAAGGATTTGAGACAATGTGATGATTGCAGTGAACAGTGGCAATGAAAAGAGAAAATAGTTGTTTGTGTAACATTAGTAATGATTAAGAGAGAAAGCAGATGATTCAAAGGCAGATTATTGTGAAGGAAAATGGAGCGAGTGTGTGACAATGTGACATCTTTAATCTATGATTTTAAGTAGTAACATGTTTTTTGGTATAATTTTAGACAACTGCATGGATTTCTTTTCATTCTTCCATTGCTACATTGTGGGTGTTGATTGAAGAATTGGCTGCAGGTGAGTAGAAGGTGGGGCTTGTGGAAGTGGCAGACCAGGCACATAAAACTCTCCGCCCAGCTCCAGACAAACACACAGAAATACACAGGAGGGACAAGACAGAGAAACACAGGGAAAAGACAGGGATCCTGACAAAAAGTTATCATTTTCTACAGAGTTTGTCATTCTCAGCCCCAAAGTAAAGACTGACAACTCAAATATATACACTAAACACTGAACACTATTAAACTGTATCATAAAAAACAAGAAACTGATTCAACGGTATAATTACTACAAGAGCTGCAGATTCATTTTTATATAAAAGAAGCTCAAGAACACTTCCCCAAAAACAGGACATTTTACAATAATCCATAAAGATAGATGCAACTGTTTTAATTCTGCCTCCTGTCATCTTTTTACATCACAAGAGCTTTAGAAATTCAAATGTGTTTTATTGGGTGAGAATGTGCTATTTGGTGAAAGAGTTTTGTAAAACTGTGAATTGTGTTTAATGTTTTGACAAAATATTGACCAGTGTGTTTGGTTTAAAGAATGGCATTTAGTGTTTTATCAGTTGTAATAAAGACTTTGCACAAGATGAGACATGAACTGTTTTCATTGATGGTTGAAATAAAATATCATCTCACAATGCCACTGACCTGATGTAAAATGACATTGAAAACTGGCAGTGGATCTTTGTAAGTGGAGCACAGTCTATTCTTCTTGTGTTTGGTCTGGAGCCATTAAGACAAGTTCAGTGAAAGTAGTTTAGACACAGAAGCATCTGCTCAGGGCTTTAACGGGACTTTGTGCAGCCTGCAGCTTAAGATTTGTGTCCGTGTCTCTTCTCTGTTCCTGTTCGTGCTTGTGCGTGTGGAGATGATGCTGCAGTTGGAGACTGGCGCATGCGCTGACGCTGCAGAGAAACGAAAGTGTTTCAGATTTTAATTTACGCAGTAAAGTTAGAGCTCATAACGGGACCCAGAGAGACATCGTACTCCGTCAAACATGAAGCTGCTCCCGCTCCTCTGTCTCCTGTCTCCGTGGATTGGACCAGCATCTGCTCAAGACATCAGTAAGAAACTACTTCAGTCTCTTTGTACCGCTTTAATCTGTGGTGTTTAGGACAATTAAACAGTTCCTTAAAGTGACTTTCAGCTAGTCCTCATCATCGAAGTTTAATTATAAATAAACAAGATGTGATGCAGGTCGTTATTGGGTCTGTTTTAAACACATTTGAGTCTAACACGTGTCTTGATGACAGTGTTCACCTGTTCATTGTTTTATTGCAGAAAATACTACGAGCTGACGTCATTAGGTGTGGCTCATAACTTTATGCTATCACTGCGTGAGTTTGAACAGAGCTACTGAGACACAGGTCTGATGTTTCTGATAAAAACTGATCTATTTCTTTGTTTTTGTGTTTAGTTTGTGATAGATTAACTATTAACTCCACTACTTTATTAAACTGATGCAGTGATGATGTGTCTGTTTCCTGTTTTTTCTGGAAGCCTTAAAAAGACACAGTTTAGAATAAGGCCATCGGTATAAGCTTCAGAAATTACATATAAATGACATTCAACTGGATTAATGCGTTTGTGAAATGATAAAAGTATTTATTTTGCTTCTTTAGAATGATGCAAAGAAAAGGCCCAGACTCTAAAGAGATATTATGTGATCTTTAGTGACATCTAGTGGTGAGAGTTTAGACTGACAAGTGCAGTGAAAATGTTTTTGTCTAAACACTGCTTTCAGATTCACTTCTATCCAATAATATGCCAGATACTGCATTTAGGAAAAATGATCAAGACACAATGCAATCATTTCACTGAGAAAATTGAGAACGAACAGTTTCTTATTATGTTTTATTTGATGACATGGTCCAACTCCAGACTTAAGTCTCATGAAAATCTTTGATTACTTTGGGATAGCATGATTATGTAGACATTATTTTTGGCAGCCATATTAATGCAAGTAAATAAATACTTCAAACTGTGGCCTGCTCCTATTATATTGTTGGAGTGAAATGTTTATTACCATCAAATGTATCTAGTGTTTCTAACTCACTACAGAATCAGTTACAGATCAAACCTGTTTGTGAGGTTTTACAATCCAGAATCAATCTCTTTAATAATGACTGTAATAATTGACTTTAAGATATCACAATATAAATAGATCATGTTAGTGAAATATTGCCTAATAATCTGACTTGTGTATTGTGTGTTTAATTGTCTGTTGTGTGTTGTGTGACCAGGAGTCGTGTCGGTGGAAGAAGGAGCAGATGCAGTCCTTCCTTGTAGCTCTAACGATGCTGTTGAGGAGTTTGACTGGAAAAAACAGAACGGACAAGATGAGAATAAGGAGGTGTACCTTTATAAGAGAGGCTCTGATGAAAATAAACAACAAGACCAACAGTTTAAAGGACGAGTTATTATTTTTAAAGATGAACTCAGAGCTGGCAATGCTTCTATAAAAATCCATTCAACTAAACTGGAAGACAGTGGCACTTACATCTGTGTTTTAGGCCCACTTGACAAACCCTCCAGACAGGAATTCTACATTAGGCTTAATGTAGGTGAGTATTTATCACTGATTTGGTTTTAAATAAATTCAGTTTCAGTGAATCTACTGCTTCAGTTTTACTTCATTTTTTGTTCTCTTTTTGTTTGTTTATTTTGTGTTCTTCATGTTGTTTTGCTTGTTCTATATTCTGCCATTTAAAAGAAGCCAAAACAACAGTAAATCTAGATCAGATACCAGTGATAAATCTATCGTTATTGACTTTGAAATGTGTCATTACTTCCTCCATGTTTCTCTGATCAAAGGACATCTACAAAAAAGTCAGTTCTTGAATTACCTTGTGTTTCCATCTAGTGGTGACTCAAACTCAAAGGGTTCATTTTAAAACAAGTAAAATTCAATATTTTGTAGGCTTCACAATTTTTTTAAGCTATTTTATTTTTTATATTGTATCTATTATAATTAAACATACAAAATTATACACCCACTTTGAAAAAATAAAGTTGAACATCCCTTTGCAAATAATATGTCCTGTGATTAAATCATATATGTTTTGTTTTGTTTATTTTTTCTTCCATGAACAACCACAGGTACAGCTCCAGAGCCAGGGGTGAAAAAACTTAAAGGAACTGGAGACTGGAGGCTGCTTCAGTGTAAGGTTCATGGTTCACCAAAACCTGAAGTGGAGTGGAGAGACAGCTCTGGAAATGTGCTTCATCCTAAAGAGATAAAGGTCACAGAAGAAGGAGGACGTTTCTATGTTACATCTGAACTGAATGTGACCAAGACTGACCACTACACCTGTGTAGCTACACAGAAGGAGATTGACCATCAGATTAATAACACAATATTTGAGGATTTTCAAGGTATTTATCTGTTTATTTTTCTAATTCACCACTGGCTCTAAAAGTCTTAATGAACTTTACCTTTTAAACTTATTTTTATTAGATGTGGTCATTGTAGCAGAAGGGGCAGATGCAGTTTTACCCTGTTCTCTCAGCTCCAAGGAGAACATTGAAAAAATAGTGTTTAACTGGATTAAAGACGACAAGGAGGTGTTTCTTTACAAACCCGACAAAGTAGAACAAGACGCTCAGTTCAAAGGACGATTGTCACATTTTAAAAATGAGCTAAAGTTTGGAAATGCCTCCATCAGAATCCAGAACACACAAATGGATGACAGTGGAACCTACATCTGTCATTTTCCATCTAAACAGGAAACTTACATTAAGCTTATAGGTGAGTATTATCTTATTTTAACGTGCCAGTATAAGTTTTTGTTTTATTATTATTGCCTTGTGTTTTCTATGTGTAATATTATTTTGACATTTGCACTGGAAAATATGTGTAGTGTACTTTGTGTGTTTTACCTTGTTTTTAGGTTGAAATACTAATCTTCTTAATGCAAAAATGTTAATATTTTGAATTTCAATTTTTTAATATATGTATTTTCTTGTTATTGCTTTCAGTTCTGCACAAAGATGACGTTGGTAAGTCTGAGAAATTTAATGTGAAAAAAACTATTGAATTACCTGAAGAGGTTTTTAGCTTAAATAATGACAAATATTCACAAAATAAAGTGGCCACAGTATAAAGTCTGTTTCCTGTCTGCATTACCTGTATGTGTTATTATACACATTAATTTACATATAATTTCATCTATCAAAGCACGTAACAGGTTCAGTAACTGATGAATGATGATGAATGTTCTCCAAAATATAAATATTGATGAAACTTCCATCTATTCCCTCATGTATTGTTTAATTGGTCCAACCATCCAGTTGTATTGATGATTTAGGACTGATCCAAGCTGATTCATTTATAAACTGGGTTAAACTGGACAGTTCTTAGACAATTTACTTCAGCCATAGTCAGCCTCTTTCCTACATGACCTACATGTAAACACATAAACACATAACATACTTCATCTCTGCAATATATAAAAATAATAAATGAATAAATTTTTACATTTTTGTCTGTTCTCTTCCAGGGTGGCCAGGATGGATTTTAGCTGTTGTTGCTGTTGTTGCTGTTGTTGTTGGTGTTGTTGTTAGTTTTGTTGTTGTCCTAAAAGTGCCCTGGGTCCGTAAACGCCTCTCCCTGCAGCCGCAAAGAGGTATGTTTTAATATAAAAATTAAGGTTTCATTTGGATAAACATTTGATGGAATGTTTAAGAGTAAGACATCTGTATAATTGTCCCACAACAATTTGTAGGATCAGCTTAATTTTCAGAGCCGTTAAAGCATTATTGTAAAAAGGCAAATAATGGTTAGGTACAGTTTTTCTTTATTGTTTTAACAGTTTAAACAGTCAAAACTCCAACTAGCCTACATCAGCAAAAACAGATGTACTCTTTGAGAAAAAGGGCTCATTTCGTCTAAGAAAAAGATAAGAAAAACCTTTATTAGTCCCACAGTGAGGAAATACCTGTGAGTATTGAGTTTATGAAAAGCTATTTGCAGTTGTTTAGTTTTGGTTGTTTGTTTATTTCAACAAAATAATATCACTTAAAGTTCTCAAATGAAAGGGTGACATTTACATTTTACTAATTAATTTTAATGTAGTTATATGTTTGCTCCTGCAGGTAGATCGTCAAATGAGACAAATACTCCTTTGAATGGTTACAGTTCTTCTGCACAAATGACTGACCCACAGATTGTTTAAAAAGAGAAACCTGAGAACCACAGAAGGAGGACCCACTCTCAGGATGGACTGAGCTGCAATAGATGTCCATCATATATATAAATACATGAAAATCAGTATAAGTACATTGAATATAAACAGGAGGTGGACAGTTTTAACTGAGTGAGAAGAGCGAGGGTCAGGGTGGGTTCATGGGGCAAAGATCGTGGCAGATCTGGACCCAGACTGAAAATCTCCAAATAAGTTATTTACCTGCAGCTGGCAGCATGACTAGAGGTCTTCTGTGGCTCAGTTCCTGCAGGATGAAAAGTGAAGTTGCTTTGTGTTTTGACTTGTTTTGTTTGTACATATGCTTCTACATTTCTAATTCCATTGTGCATTATTCATAGTTTTGTTGATGAAAGAAGCATTTACTGAGCTTTTATACTTACGTGTCAAGGGTAAAAGTGAGTGCATTATGTTTGTGATACTGGCATTTATTTACAGCTATTTATGCAGCCAATACATTTTCTCAATAATAAATAATAAATATCTGTCTCTTCTGAATTTTACTTTTTGCTCAACTTTAATACAGTTCATTTCCAGCTCTGAGTCCTGTTGCTAGGTTCTATGTTGTTGCTATGTGCATTATATTTGTTTTTAAAAAGCCACAACTTTCTGAAGCCAAAGGCCGAAAGAAAAGGAGAAACTTTCACTCGACGATTTCTAAAAAAGCGACTGAATTTAAGCAAGTCCAGCATGGAGCAAGTAAGATTTAAGAGTTTATCCACAGCGCCTCCTACTGCGGCGTTTTGTTATTACATCCCATAGAAACAGGTTTTACAGAGATGTTGAGAGAGGCTAACAGCAGCTAATATTGAGCTCAGGTCATGTGACTTTGGACTTAAACGAAGCAAAGGATCAAATAACAGCGCGAATTAATCACTCTCGACGCACGCGTAAAAACGCTCACTAACATGAATAAAATGATGCAACTTAATCATATTTATCTTAATGTTAAACCTTACAGTGTCTAACTGCACTAACAGTTCATACTCTTTCATTAGAGATGACCTTTATCAACTTAATGTGTTTTTTGAATTAAACAATAAGCTTCAGTGTATTGTAATCATAGCGCATTCAGTGCATTTGACAAAAATCCAAAATGTCCAAGATGTTTTCCTCCAAAACATACTTCAAACTTAAAGACAAAATCTTTTGATTTTGAAAAGGCAGCACACAATGTTTTTATGGGAAGTTATTTTTAATAACATAAACATTTAAAACCAAATCAACAAACTTTGTTTAAAGTACCTCAGTTTACTTACAGTGAGATAAATTTAAGCCAGATATAAATTTAACTCATGTTGTTGTGTTTTTCCAGCTTGTGCTGCCCAGGTCCGGGAGTCTCACTGTGACTGGACGCCCCGCAGAGCAGGTAAGGAGGCTATAGCACACATTCACATGTTCAGAACAGTGCCTTAAAGTAAACCAGTGGAAACAATATTTAGAAAAAAGTGCATCCTTTTTATAGTAACTACAGTATATTTATGAAATAGACCCATTAAATAATATCAATGATTTTATTGATCAAGTTTCAAAGATTTCTATAAAGTGTAAACTGAAAAGTAGAAGGCCTTTAAGCACCTTTTAAGCATGGAGCAGTCTTCTCCAAATCTGCCCTGCCCCTCGTCCGTACAGGTCCCACCCTCTTCTTCAGAGCCCTCTCCTGCTCTGCTCCAAGCTCTGGGTTTAGTCCGTAAACCTGAGACTCCCTCCAGCTGCTCTAGTCCTGTATTGCCTCCTGAGACCACTCACCCGTCCACTGCCTCTGACCCTGTGCTCATCCACGGCTACTCTGTGGAGGAGTACCAGCAGATCTACCACTCTGTGGTGGATGACATGCTAAAGTACGTTTGTGTCTCACGGACTGTAGTCAGTCCTTTTGGGATTTTTTACAAAGCTCACAATGCAAAGCACACAAATGTTTCACTGGTGCCATTTATACACTAGCTCTACAATTATTCCTCACAGTTCTTTCACTCTTCACAGATACCCCAGTGGTCGTCCCCGTCCCTACAGTCTGGAGCTGGGACGCAAAATTAAGCAGCGTCTGTGGGAAAAGCTAAACCGCCCACTCCTAATAGAAACAGAGACCATTAATGGACTCATGAAAATTGAAGAGTCCACCTGCAGAGGGCCTTATCCACCTCTGATTAATGTGGATATCTCTGGAGAACCGGAACCCCCTAAGGCCCTCTCTGAGCAGGTACGGAGGCCCATCTCTTTTTACATGATCCATACATCTGTCAGTGTTAGTGCTGCTCTAGGTTTATCAGAGCATCTCACCAGAAACATCCTCTCGTTCTGAACAGGTCCAAACCAAGTCCTTTAAAAAGAGGACCAGAGACCTTCACTCTTCATCTGAAGGTCCTGCTAAAAAGGTGAGGAGGCTTTTACACTGAAATGATTGTTAGCAGTAATAGCCCAAAGTTAACCCTGCCCTTTGTCCTGAACAGGTCCAGCGCACCTCTGAGTGTTCAGACCCTGCTCCTCACAAGTCGGTGAAAAGGAGCCGAGACCATCTCACTGAGACGGTAAGAAGCACACTGCAAACATTTAAAGTCACGGTACCATCAAAACTAGAGACTCAGAGTGGTTCTAGACAGTGAACAATATTGTACAGAAATGACTGTGATATAATTATGGTTAACTGAGCATTAAGTCACCCTCCCTTTTGTTTCACATTCAACTATCTTGTTTCTCTCTTTTCTGCACAGGTCCCGACCCCTGAGTGTGCAGAGCCCTCCGTCTCTGTGGAGCCGGTGCCTCGAGGGTCTCTGGTGCTGAGGTTCACGCTGAAGAAGGGGCTCAGACGGCCGACGTACGTGGTTAAATACCTCACAGCGACGGTAAGGAGGCACTTACACCAGACACCGCCACAGACAACTCTACAGTCATTAAACAACCTCCACCCTCTGCTTTACCCTCTCGTCCCGTACAGGCCCAGACTTCTGCCCCCGAGACTTCAGCCGTGGGTCTGTCTTCTAAAAGACCCGCTGACCCTCTGACCGTCTCCTCGGAGCGCGCTCGCCAACCTCTGCCTAAAAAACAGAGAAAAAACTAAATACTCACAGTCTGCTTTAAAAGACTAATGAGTTTTAACTTTTTATTGTGTGCTTTTATCTTTGTGTCTAATTTTTCATTTTTATCATTTTTTTCAGGTTTATTGAACAAGCTTTCACATCATTGGTCTTTTCCACCATCCTCCCAAAGTTCACTGCCTCAAAAACAGACAAATTAACATCATGTCTACCCTGCACTGTCCAGCTACTGCCCCAGCCTACCATCAACATCTTCAGGGGCAAGCCAGTCTCGACCCTCAGACGATGACATCTACTGCCTTCGAACGCTCCAGTCTCCACCTAAACTATAGCTCCAACATCAGCTCTCCATCCAAACCAGTCCAGCTCCACAAACAGACACTGATAACATCCACAGTGTCTGCTCCGGTCAAATGATGCAGCTCCAGCCCCAGCCGACCATCACCATCTTCAGGGGTGAGCTGTCATTTCAACACCTCAGCCTCCACCTGCCTTTCATCATGGAAACATGGCGTCAACATCAGCCTCCAGCCTCAAAATCTCGTCCAACATCTGCCTCAGTCTCGTCCTAAAATATGGCTCCAACATCAGCCAAATGTTTCTCAGCTCCAGCCCCAGTCTACCATCAACATCTTCAGGGGCAAGCCAGTCTCGACCATCAGACGATGACATCTAGTGCCTTCGATATCTCCTGTCTCCACCTAAAATATGGCTCCAACATCAGCCAAATGTTTCTCAGCTCCAGCCCCAGTCTACCATCAACATCTTCAGGGGCAAGCCAGTCTCGACCATCAGATGATGACATCTACTGCGTTCAATATCTCCTGTCTCCACCTAAAATATGGCTCCAACATCAGCCAAAAGCTCCTCAGCTCCAGCCCCAGTCTACCATCAACATCTTCAGGGGTGAGCTGTCATTACCACCGTTCAAGCCTCTTCACCTGCCGTTTCGAAAAACAAAATATGGCTTCAAACATCAGCCAGTAACAGCCCAAGCCTCCAAACGACCCCACATCTCCAGCCTCCATCTACAAATATGGCTCGAACATCAGCCAATCATCCTCCGTCCAAACCAACACCACATCGTTCCACAGCCTTCCTGAAGCCAGGTAACTCTCAATCTCAGGTGTATTACTTAACTATTGAACAGTTTAAAGTTGCAAGGCTTTAAAATGCATTTCATTTCCCTTTGACAGGATTTTCCATCACGCAGCCAAGACTCTAACACCAGCCATCTGACCTTTCTGCCATTACAGACAAGAAAATATTTATATGAAAAGGTAATACAGTTTATACATTATTTACTATTTTATTTGAGTAAATATAATGTAGACGTTAATTTACCATATCCACTTTTATTCTTACTACAGCCTCAGTTTGGACCAGCGTCCAATATCCCCTCATTTTTTTTCTTCTTTTTTGTTTTTTTACAGAAACAAGAACCCAATTCATCAGGAGAATCACCACAACACAAATATAAGTATCTGACAATATCAACATGTCCTGAAAACAACATATTATAACTACAATATATGATTTAATATGTTGCAGGAAAAAGAAGGAACTGATCCAGCATTTTCCAGAGTCTGTCCCCTTCACTATTTGGCTCCCATCAACCTTCAGTATTATTCCTGTTCTTCAAAGGGTAGCTGATACTTTCTCCTGCTGCAAAAAAACTGTAAATTCTACTAAAACCCTTTTAACTTTAACAGAAACACATCTGCTTTTTTCAATCAGGCGACAGAAGTGAAGAACAAAATGGCCGCTTCAAAACATCATTCGGTGCCTCCAGCCTGAGCATGACTCGAAAAAACAAAAGTCAGCCTTCTAGTGCCTTCTACCTTCAGCAGCTGAGAGGTAATGTGACACTCAACACCAAAAATACTGAACTAATAGCTCATGGAAAGGATCCAAAAGTTAAAATGGCATGTTTCTCTCATGTTCTCGCAGCACTGATGACCGACTGAACCAAGATCCTCTTCAGTCCAGGGACCAGTGTAACCTCTGACCTCCATAAACAAGAAGACAGACCAGGAAGGACCAAAAAAGGCAGGCTTAATTATTTTGATATAAGCTTTTTACTTGAATGTGTTGCTTTTTTCATATAATCTCACTAATTACACATTTGTCTTGTATCTCTCTTCACCTTCAGCCTCAGTTTTAGACCTCGTGTTCCCTAAACCATGTGTGATCCTGCTACAAGTTGCTGGTAAGTAAAAGGTTCATGGATTTATTTTGCAGCTTTAGGTTGATGTATGAAGGTCTGTCAGCTAACTACAACTTATTCTCCACTTTTCAGAAACAAGATGCTCATCAAACAAGACTCTCCTGCTGCTCTTTCACAAAAACTAAACAAGAAACAAGAACACAACAAGAAAAAAAATGCAGCAACTGTTTAGCATAGAACAATTACACCAAATGGACTATGAACAATTATTGTTTCTTCATCTTTAATGTCAATTTCTACATTTATACATACTTCCCACTGTGATCTATTTCTAAAATATCGAGCCATAGTATTAAACTTTACCTACAGACATCTGTAAGAATGTTTTATTTGCACTTTGAGAAACCTTGAAATTGGTCTTAAATGCTGCCAGATATTGCACTAATGTGATTGTAATTTAACTTATTTATTACAGTGTTTGAATTGCTGTATGTGAGTTATAATTGCTGGAATAAATAAAGGAGTTTTGAATTGAAATAAATTGAAATCAAGCTATTATGTGTGTTTCATGTTGCAAAACGTGATATGGTAACCTAAATGTATCCAAAATACACTGTATAATGTTCAAAATAGTCTAATATAGGACCTTTAAAATATTGTCAAAAGTTCATATTGTGTATTTGTTAAATAAATGAATCCCAAATCATAAAATCAACAGAATGAATGTTTAATGTTGGTCATTATCATGAATCCACCACACAGCAGTTTAGTGAGTAGGAAACGTGAGTATTTACATCTACTGTTGTACACATCACAGTTTAACTCATGCTAACACAAAATAATACTGGTATTTACAGTAACACCACTTTAACATCTCTAAAGTGGATCTGATGCAAGAAAATAATAAACATCCTGCAGCTGCCCTGAATTAATCCAATCATTCCACCAAAGGTTTTGTGTAGTTTCAGTTTAAAAACAGGTTTACATTAAAAGTACAAGGCAAGACGACCACAATCTACATTATACAAGGTTTACTCATTAAGATCTTATAAATACTCTCTGCCTTTCTGTACACACTCTTCATAAACTCACTGTTTGTGTTTCCTTCAGTTTGATCCATCACAGCATTCACAGAAACAAACATAACTGTGGTTAGTGTCTGAATCAGAATAAAATAACAAACCTTTAGGTCCAACTGTTTCAGTCATTGATGGTTTTATGAGATGAGCATAAAAGGAGGTCAAATAATTCAACTGTAAATATATCTTCTAGTGCTGAAAAGAATCCTAACGTTTTAGAAAGGATCAAATAATTAAAAAGGGGGATTTTTAGAATAAAATATATAAAGAGTGTATAAAGACACTCTCTAAAAAAAATCGATCGATTTTGTCCCACAGCTTATTGAAGGTTGACTAAACTGCTTAGTCAAGCAGACAAAAGTTAAGGTCTCACAGTTAAACAGTATATTCTGCCTCCATGCCTACAGAACCTCATTAACCACTACCGCCATCTGCTGGTGCACTGGTTCATCGACCAGTGTAAGTCTAAACTCAGGGCAAAAGAACTGTTAGTTACAGAAGAATCAAAACACGGACACGCAGATCTGACATGGCAGGACGGTATTGAGTGTAATTAGAGCTTTGTGCGTAGGACTTAGAACTTTTTAGCTTATTTGCTTTTAGAATGTGATCATTTTACATACACACAAAACCTGATACACACACATATTACAGACAAATCTATTTACACACGAACAAATCTTTTTGCAACAATAATAGCCCCACTGTCCGTGTCTCTTCTCTGTTCCTGTGCGTGTCTGTGCGTGTGGAGATGACGCTACAGTTGTAGTCGCTGACGCTGCAGAGAAACCAAAGAGTTACAGATTGAAGTCCCGCAGTAAAGTTAGAGATCATAACGAGGTCCAGAGAGACACCGGACTCCGTCAAACATGAAGCTGCTCCCGCTCCTCTGTCTCCTGTCTCCGTGGATTGGACCAGAATCTGCTCAAGACATCAGTAAGTAATTATAAATAAACAAGATGTGATGCTGGTCGTTATTGGGTCTGTTTTAAACACATTTGAGTCTAACACGTGTCTTGATGACAGTGTTCACCTGTTCATTGTTTTATTGCAGAAAATACTACGAGCTGATGTCATTAGGTGTGGCTCATAACTTTATGTTATCACTGCGAGTCACTATCCAATAATTAGTTATTTAAATCAGAAATGTTCAGGATATATTTTGCCAGATACTGCATTTAGGAAAAATGATCAAGACACAATGCAATCATTTCACTGAGAAAATTGTGAACGAACAGTTTCTTATGTTTTATTTGATGACATGGTCCAACTCCCGACTTAAGTCTCATGAAAATCTTTGATTACTTTGGGATAGCATGATAATGTAGCTTTATTGTTGTCAGCCATATTAATGCAAGTAAATAAATACTTCAAACTGTGGCCTGCTCCTATTATATTGTTATGTGAAATGTTTATTACCATCAAATGTATCTAGTGTTTCTAACTCACTACAGAATCAGTTACAGATCAAACCTGTTTGTGAGGTTTTACAATCCAGAATCAATCTCTTTAATAATGACTGTAATAATTGACTTTAAGATATCACAATATAAATAGATCATGTTAGTGAAATATTGCCTAATAATCTGACTTGTGTATTGTGTGTTTAATTGTCTGTTGTGTGTTGTGTGACCAGGAGTCGTGACGGTGGAAGAAGGAGCAGATGCAGTCCTTCCTTGTAGATCTAACGATGCTGTTGAGGAGTTTGACTGGAAAAAACAGAACGGAGAAGATGAGAATAAGGAGGTGTACCTTTATAAGAGAGGCTCTCATGAAAATAAACAACAAGACCAACAGTTTAAAGGACGAGTTATTATTTTTAAAGATGAACTCAGAGCTGGCAATGCTTCTATAAAAATCCATTCAACTAAACTGGAAGACAATGGCACTTACATCTGTGTTTTAGGCCCACTTCACCAACCCTCCAGACAGGAATTCTACATTAGGCTTAATGTTGGTGAGTATTTATCACTGCTTTGGTTTAAAATAAATTCAGTTTCAGTGGATCTACTGCTTCAGTTTTGCTTCATTTTTTGTTCTCCTTTTGTTTGTTTGTTTGTTTCTTTTTTGTTCTTCATGTTGTTTTGCTTGTTTTGTATTCTGCCATTTTAAAAAGCCAAAACAACAGTAAAGCTAGATCAGGGACCATCTAGTTGATTTGCCCTGTGTTGCCATCTAGTGGTGACTTTAATCAACGTTTTAAAAGCGCTCATTTTAAAACAAGTATTCTGAAATCATGTATATATTATATTACATATAAACCAATCAATTGATTCAGTCAGACAGATTCATATGTGAAGGTTAAAAAACACAGATTCAAATGTGAAGGGTTAAAATAAATTTGATTTGTTTAAAGCCTGTTTTTACAGATCCTGATTTGATTTGTTGAAAACAAATGCATCAGAGGTTTTCCTCAGAGCTCAGACTGTTACACTTTCCACTGTTGAAAACACTAAATGTACTTTGTACTTTGTATGTTTAATCTTCTAATCACACAGTAACATTTTGTTCTGTTCTGTTTATCTTTCAGTGCCTGTTTTTAAAATAAGGAACGTCTCTGGTGAGTACCGGGTCCGTGTACAAAGTATAATTCATTTGCGCTTGTGCAAGTTGATGAATGAAAATGCTTGTTTTAAGGGTATTTCTTTATTGCATTGCGTCTACTTAGTAATACGAACTTGAAAAAAGGAAGACGTCTGGCGGAAACAAAGGACGGTTGCTTTCGAAATAAGAGTCTGAAGACAAAGTTAGCATCCCATTAGGTTCACGTAATTGTGTAAATTATTTGATTTGTGAGGGCAACGTAGTTTCATGTTTGCCTGTTTACTGCCAATTATTTATTATATAACTGAAAATCCCCCGTTAGTACAAAAATATTTGTATAATGTTAAGAGATCACTGGCCTATTTATAAAAACACCATCTGGTTACCCTGTTGGATCGACACATACTGTAAATGCCCCTATCTGTGACAGTTAGGATGTTAGGTTACAGTTTAACTTTATTTTTATTAGCTGATTACATCGTCCCCTGCTCTGTACTGACTGTTTAAATTGGTCTCTATGGCAACCAGACTGGTGTGTAACAGAGCCGTAGAAAAGTGCAGTAGCGATTGTCTAAGTCAGGCACTTTGTCAAGCATCAAACTACAGTATTTATTACGACACAATAAAATACCGTACATTAACTTATTGAATGCATCTTTTGCTGATTTTAACGTAGTATTCGCCACAGCAATAACCTAGAGTTTACTTCAAGTTGGTTACCATAGAGACACATAAACGTCCCATCGTAGAGCACGAGGACGGGACATTTTAATCGATAGTTGACATGTATGTACATTATGAATATGATTATTTATTCACGTATTGCCTGAACGTTGTATATTATATATAGTGTATCATGTAGAGGTGAAATGTTTGCATTATTAATTCTAATGCAATCAGATATCACACACACCATCAAAGTAGAACTTAAATCAATAAAACCCAGCTCATTATTCCTTTGGTACAAAAGAACCACAACAAAATATAAACATGGGGTGGCCATAGGAGTGACAAGTATAGTAAAAATAACAATCATTAGTAAGCCAGATTAAATATGGCTTTGTATTTTTGGTCTTACACAATTCTATCAGTGTCTTCACTACAAATTATCATATTACTACAACAGTCTTCCCAAAGTAGTAGATTGTCAGCCTGCTGATACAAATGATAATGGAAATTGATTCACATTTACTTTTAGTATAAAAACTTTGTGATAAACCACTAAATATATTAGAGGTTTATCAAGAAAGTAATAATATTAGAGCTTAATTCTTATAGTATAAATATATAAACTACAAATATACACAATTACGTGAACCAAACGGGATGCTAATTTTGTCTTCAGGCTCATATTTCGAAAGCAACCGTCCTTTGTTTCCGCCAGACGTCTTCCTTTTTTCAAGTTCGTAGAGCAATGCAATAAAGAAATACCCTTACAACAAGCATTTTCATTCATCAACTTGCACAAGCGCAAATGAATTATACTTTGTACACGGACCGTTGAACATCCCTTTGCAAATAATTTGTCCTGTGATTAAATCATATTGTAATAGCTACAGTGTTCTTGTTTCTAGTTTCTTTGCAACTGTTATGTACCTGTTACACTGAGAGGGGGCGCTGTGGGTGTTTTTTGAGGTTTGACTATGCGTAGAAGCAGTGAGTTAGAGAGTCTCTGGAGATTCTATGAAGAAGCTTGGATCTAAAGTTGTGAAGTTGTGTTGTTGTACTTGAGTTCAGTGTGAGCTGTGGCTGTGACGTTACCACCAGTACCGTATTTTCCGGACTATAAGCCGCTACTTTTTCCCACGCTTTGAACCATGCGGCTTATACAGAGATGCGGCTTTTCTATGAATTTTTCTTCAGCCCTCAGGGGGCGCTCTAGCAGGAAGTGCAAAACGAGACAAACGAGGCAGCGGTAGACAGTACAAACAAGAAAGCGTCAGTTTTTATTCTGAGCACATGCAACCCAAGACGCACAACAGCAAAATACGGTAATATTTTTACACCCTCACCCCCTCATAATGGAATATCTTATTTCTCAGCCTGGATATCGGCGGCTTATAGTCCGGTGCGGCTTATATGTGACAAAATATATATTTCTTTTAAATTTTAGTGGGTGCGGCTTATATTTAGGTGCGCTCTATAGTCCGGGAAATACGGTAGCTTGTTAATAAAGCATGATAAAGAGTTGAAGTCCACTGGTTTCCTTCCTGTGAGTATGGGGCATTACAATATATTTATTTATTTTTTTCTTCTATCAACAACCACAGGTGCAGCACCAGAGCCACTGTTGAAAAAACTTGAAGGAACTGGAGTCTGGAGCCTGCTTCAGTGTGAGGTTCATGGTTCACCAAAACCTGAAGTGGAGTGGAGAGACAGCTCTGGAAATGTGCTTCATCCTAAAGAAATAAAGGTCACAGAAAGAGACAGACGTTTCTATGTTACATCTGAACTGAATGTGACCAAGACTGACCACTACACCTGTGTAGCTACACAGAGGGATATTCACCATCAGGTTAACATTACAATATTTGAGAATTTTGAAGGTATTTATCTGTATATTTTTTCTAATTCACCACTTAACGACCTTTACCTTTTAAATATATTTTTGTTAGATTTGGTCATTGTATCAGAAGGGGCAGATGTAGTTTTACCCTGTTCTCTCAGCTCCAAGGAGAACATTGAAAAAATAGTGTTTAACTGGATTAAAGACGACAAGGAGGTGTTTCTTTATAAAGACGACAGAGTAGAACAAGACGCTCAGTTCAAAGGACGATTGTCCATAAATGTAGATTTGACCTACGTTTAAGATTGTAACACTAATCTAACTGCAAAATAAGCTATAAGCTTTATGTTGCTATTGCTTTCAGTCCAGCTCAAAGATGATGCTGCCTATCCAAACTGCTTCAGGTGTTCAGTGGGATACAGGGGCAAATATTACATTTACTTCAGCCATAGTCAGCCTCTTTCCTACATGGCCTAAGAAGTTTTTCATCTACAGTGGTCCCTCGCTATAACCTTTCACGGTCTCGCTGTTTCGCGGATTTTTTTAGTGCAATTTTGCATGCTTTTTTTTAACAGCGTATGAACGTGCATTGTGTTCTGCGTCCTGATTGGCTAAGGTAGAACTCGTGCATTGTGTTCTGCGTCCTGATTGGCTAAGGGACTGTAAACCATTGTCCATCAATCTCCTCCGTGTCTCCTGTTCAGTACAGAATGCGTTCGGCCAAATTTACATAAATGTTTGATCGCTAGCAGTGTGACTCTGAAGTGCTGTATGTTTGCAAGTTTTCTCCTCGACAAAACCCACAATGTCAACGAAACGTTCTGCACCGACAAAGGCACCGGCGGTCGCACCCAAAAGACAGAGGAAGATTCTAAGGTTTGAACTTTGAGAGTGTTTAAACAAGAGAGAAATGTGAGAAAATGTTAATGCCTGTCTGAGAGTGTATAAAGTGTGTGGTGAGGGGTTTTACAGCCTTAAAACATATATAATAATTGTAAAAAATAAAGCTGACTACTTCACGGATTACGCCTATTGCGGGTTATTTTTAGAACGTAACCCCCGCGATAAACGAGGGACCACTGTATTGCATTGTGCCTTTTTAGATTGTCACACTAATCATCATCATATGCAATGCAAAATAATATAATTATTTATAATAATTATTTATATTTCTACATGTTTTTGTTTTCAGTTCAGCACAAAGACAACTCTGGTAAGTCTAAGAAATTCAAAGAAAAACAATGTTACTGCTTCACTGATATAAACGTTGACACAATGTTCACAAAATAAAGTGGGCACAGGTGTTTCCTGTCTGCATTACCTGTAT
Organism: Rhyacichthys aspro; assembly: GCA_036850595.1. Lineage (NCBI taxonomy): Eukaryota > Metazoa > Chordata > Actinopteri > Gobiiformes > Rhyacichthyidae > Rhyacichthys > Rhyacichthys aspro. The sequence continues at coordinate 22,394,682 of CM072152.1, read as the reverse complement.
GTGTTATTATACACATTAATTTACATACAATTTCATCTATCAAAGCACGTAACAGGTTCAGTAACTGATGAATGATGATGAATGTTCTCCAAAATATAAATATTGATGAAACTTCCATCTATTCCCTCATGTATTGTTTAATTGGTCCAACCATCCAGCTGTATTGATGATTTAGGACTGATCCAAGCTGATTCATTTATAAACTGGGTTAAACTGGACAGTTCTTAGACATAGTCAGCCTCTTTCCTACATGACCTACATGTAAACACATAAACACATACTTCATCTCTGCAATATATAAAAATAATAAATGAATAAAACTTTACATTTTTGTCTGTTCTCTTCCAGGGTTGCTAGTTGGATTGATTATTTTTGGAGTTTTGATTGGATTTTTTTCAGTTGGTGTTGTTTTTCTAATAGTGCGTTATGTCCGTAAACGCCTCTCCCTGCAGCTCCAAAGAGGTATGTTTTAATATAAAAATTAAGGTTTCATTTGGATTCGATGGAATGTTTAAGAGTAAGACATCTGTATAATTGTCCTCACAACAATTTGTAGGATCAGCTTAGTTTTCAGAGCTGTTAAAGCATTATTGTAAAAAGGCAAATAATGGTTAGGTACAGTTTTTCTTTATTGTTTTAACACTACACACTACAATTGACATCAGCAAAAACAGAAAAACTCTTTGAGAAAAAGGGCTCATTTTTGTGTTTGTTTATTTCAACAAAATAATATCACTTAAAGTTTTCAAATGAAAGGGTGAAATTTACATTTTACTAATTGATTTTAATGTAGTTATATGTTTGCTCCTGCAGGTAGATCGTCAAATGAGGCAAATACTCCTGGGAATGGTTACAGTTCTTCTGCACAAATGGCTGACCCACAAATTGTTTTCTAGCCCAAAGAGAAACCTGAGGGAGAAGGTGGACAGTTGTAACTGAGTGAGAAGAGCGAAGGTCAGGGTGGGTTCATGGGGCAAAGATCGTGGCAGATCTGGACCCAGACTGAAAATCTTCAAAGAAGTTATTTACCTGCAGCTGGCAGCATGACTAGAGGTCTTCTGTGGCTCAATTCCTGCAGTTGCTTTGTGTTTTGACTTTGTTTGTACATATGCTACTACATTTCTAATTCCACTTATTCATAGGTTTTTTAATGAAAGAAGCATTTACTGAGCTTTTAATAATACTTAAAATATTGTCAAAAGTTCATATTGTGTATTTGTTAAATAAATGAATCCCAAATCATAAAATCAACAGAATGAATGTTTAATGTTGGTCATTATCATGAATCCACCACACAGCAGTTTAGTGAGTAGGAAACGTGAGTATTTACATCTACTGTTGTACACGTCACAGTTGAACTCATGCTAACACAAAATAATACTGGTATTTACAGTAACACCACTTTAACATCTCTAAAGTGGATCTGATGCAAGAAAATAATAAACATCCTGCAGCTGCCCTGAATTAATCCAATCATTCCACCAAAGGTTTTGTGTAGTTTCAGTTTAAAAACAGGTTTACATTAAAAGTACAAGGCAAGACGACCACAATCTACATTATACAAGGTTTACTCATTAAGATCTTATAAATACTCTCTGCATTTCTGTACACACTCTTCATAAACTCACTGTTTGTGTTTCCTTCAGTTTGATCCATCACAGCATTCACAGAAACAAACATAACTGTGGGTTAGTGTCTGAATCAGAGTAAAATAACAAACCTTTAGGTCCAACTGTTTCAGTCATTGATGGTTTTATGAGATGAGCATAAAAGGAGGTCAAATAATTAAACTGTAAATATATCTTCTAGTGCTGAAAAGAATCCTACTGCTTTAGAAAGGATCACATAATTAAAAAGGGATTTTTAGAATAAAATATATAATTTTGGGCCTTTGCATAGTTCATATCTTTCTTTGTGATAAAGACAAAGACATGATTTAATAATAATTTATCGTCAATGCTAATGATCACATGTTAGCCAGAATAACATGTCAAATCCATTATGCCAAATACAGTCATACTACGTGGTCATTCTTTTTAGGCAACATGGGAAAAAATAGTTGTGATGCAATATGTTGTATATTTCTGTTGTCAATTTCCTTGTTAATTTTAAAAACTTCATCGTGAGACATTTCTACAAACCACAGATACATTGATCCTTATTTTTGAGTCAGAAAATATGTGCATCAACAATTAATAAATGACGTTTATTAATGTTGTTGTATTATTAGGTGAGAAAGATTGGTTAATCAGGTTCATTGACTTTTTAACCTTCCTAAACCATTTTTTTTTTAAACATAAGGGTTTACTATAATATTATTCAAATACTTGTGTGTTTTTCATGATATAATGGGATGAATAACTGAGTTGGATGCAGTACTTTTTCATTACAGCCATAATCCTGTTTTGGTGAAATATTGAAATTCTTATCAATATGAAAAACACTTGTGTGTCTTTGTAGATCCTTGACATGCAGAAAACATGATAGTCACATTTGTCAGACATTTGTTTCTTTTCCAAATCGTATAAAATCTTCTGTTAACAAGACATAAGACAAAAAAGTAATAAAACAGACAAAAGAGAAACATATTCAAAAGATGGAGAGCCAACAGTGAACGTGAGAAATCCTAGTTTCAATTTTCAGGATTAATTCTCATTTTCAATCTAATTATTTTCCAGAAAACTCTCAATAAGAACCAGTTTAGTTCATCTCTAATAATATTCATAGTGGTTCTGTGGCTCAGATGACAGTAAAGTTTAGACTGAACATAAAGACAATCCTTCACAGTACATTACACCAGTTTGACCGAGCAGTAAAGTGTTGCTTCATAAAGACGTCAGCGCACACAAACCAACCTCTGTTTCCAGTTATGTTCCTTTTGTGCATCACATTAAGTCTCTGCAGTGAATATACATGCATACAAAACATACCCAGATTATAAAATGGAGTCATTACAGCTTATTACTTCCATAAAAAAGTGTAGAGTGATGAATATTGTGTATAAATGTCCTCCATCTGACGCCTCACTCGTCCAAACATTGTCCTGGTTTAACTCAGTGTCTTTGTTTCGAGGCGTCTCTGAATCCATCGAGTGCATCATCTTCAAGCAGCTACGTCAGGCCCAGGAAGCCTTTATCTTTGCATATTTCTACACCTTCTTCCTTTAAAAGTATGTGGATTAAATATAAACTATATTCATATATTCCTATATACTGTATTACATTTATCTACATACTTTGTGTTGTTGGAAAATATAAATAAATTCAGCTCTGTCCAGTTTGTTGTAAATCTGAAAAGTGACTCTGCTGTAAATGGCTTTTTGTTTTTTAGTGAATACGTCCTGTTTAGTGGAAGAACTGTCTTGTGCATGAAATTTTTTAAAATATCTATTTCCTTTTACAGTCTTTGTTTCAGGTCCATCTCCATTTTACTTTCCAATAAACATACATAGTATTATATTATATGTATATTAGTGACTGTTTCTCTGATGATTTGGTGCTTGGTAGTGTTTTTAAAGTGCAGCCTGTTACGTAACAACAGGATTTTATCACTTTTTGAAAATAAATTATTAATATTTGTGAATGTAAAATGTCTGATAAGCTTTAAATTAAATACAACTAAGCAATAGAAGCTAAAATAGTGCTCATAAAAGGGTTTTTTTAAATGTTTAAAACTGCTTGTGATGAAAAGTAATTAATCTTCCTTCCTTCTTCTCCGTTGGATCCTGTCGCAGGTCGCTCAGCTTCACTGGGGTAACATTTTATTTCAGTTTGGCCCTCGGTTTGGGCCCCTCGCTCTGTTTTTCTTGAAGAGGTGTGTTCTACTCCTGTCCCACGCCGTGCTCCCAGGCCACCTTCGCCTGCTCGTCCTTCGTGGCGGCGATGAGGGGCTGGGAGATCTTCCGGGGCATGGGACGAGGGGCCGGAGGTGGGGACTGTGTGTTGAGGGGGTCCTCTTCGGGGATGCAGCCCTCTCTGATGTAGGGTTTAGGGGGCAGGGCGGGGGGCTCGTGGAGGCTGTAGAGCGGGGGATGATGGGGGATGTAGTGCGGGAAGTGCTGTTGGTAGTAGATGTGTTGGTGCGGGACGTGTTGAGGGTGAGGGGGGTGTAGGATGTCCTGTCCCGCCGGGGGCTGGATGTGGACTCCAGGCTGGACCGGGGTCACCGCCCCAGGGGCCGAGTAGCTGCGGCACGGCTGCGCTTTAGTCCCGTCCAGGACCTCGGGCTCGGACACGCTGTAGCGGACGGGTTGGTACAGCGAGTCCAAGTCCTCCTGGTCCGTGGTCCAGGCCTGGCTGCTGGGCACGGACTCCAGAGTGTCTGTACGGCTGGCAGAGGGTCCGAGGAGGGCCGGTTACTCTCACTGAGGGACGACACTCCGGAGCTGGCGCTGCCCGACAGAGTGGAGTTACTGCCATCCAGGACGGACTGAGGACTGGTGGGCGAGGCAGGTATAGGGTGGAGGGGCGACTGGGGGCAGCAGAGACAAAACAAAGATTTACGTAAATGTGCCACAACTGTTTCTGTTTTAAATAGACTTCTGGCATGTTTTTAGAGTGTCCTGCTTCACATAATACAGAAAAAGAAAGAAGATGACAGGCCCGAGCTGAGACTTAAACTTGACAAACAGAAAGAAAACAACAAAACACGGCAATATAAGCACTTTTACAGACAGTGAACATTACTCATTTAACTTTAGCACAAAGAGGAAAATGGTCACACAGAACACTAACGTGATTGTGTCGAGTGCAGACAGACACCCACTCACAGACAAATAGGACTGAGGAGGAGGAAGAGGAGGTGGAGGAAGAGGAGGGTACCTTTCTTAAGGAGCGCGCGGGGAGAGCTGGAGGGAGGTCGCTGACCTGGTGGTGGTGGAAAGCATCAAAGTGCATCGACAGGTGTTGCCCTACAGGGGGAGACACAGCAGGACTGACTGAGAGAGATGCACACAGGCCTCAGAGAAGAGCAGAAGAGGAAGAGGAGAAGTGAGGAGGAGGAGGGTGGAGAAGAGGTGGCAGAGAGGGAGGGGTGTGGGAGGTGTGGGGCAGAGGAGCTTTCAAACGTGTCACAAATGTTGCTAACGAAGAGTCCACTGATAAAACTGTATAAAAAAGGTGGATTATTTGAGATGTTGCAGTAAAATCAAAGAAGATATAGTTTTGTTTTGTTTTTAAGGGTAAGTCAGGCTTTATCATCTGCTTTTATTTGCAGCTAAACTGTCATTGACACAGTCTTACACAGTATCCTGACACTTCTACGTGGTCTGACTTATCGAACATATAAATAAACGAGTTTGAGAGCGTCGTTACCGTGAGGAAGGTTGCGTGGAGGAACAGGAGGCGCCATGACACTTCCGACGTGAGCAGAGAGGAAGGGCAGGGCGTCTCTGGTGCCACTGTCCAGACTCCAGCTGCTGGGAGCGGTCAGGACTGAGGAGATGGAGGGGACGTGTTACTACTGAAGAGTCATATTTCAACCATAAATAACATGTTTGTACCTTTCTCCGCCACCGAGAGGTTGGGGTCGCTGCAGGGTTTACACGGACCGATCACCTGATGAAACAACGCTCGCTGAAGGTTTGTCGGCTGAAACAAATGAATCAGAGAGAACTAATCATATAAACAACAACAAAAGAAAGAAAAATAAAACACATTCTGACTATTCACCACTATTTTATTGGATGTGTTTTGAGGAGTTTGTCTTTATTTGATAGAGACAGTGAATAAACAGAAAAAAATGTGTAGTGTCTTTGAAAGAAAATGAATCTAGCAGCCAATACAAATTCAAAATAAAGTATCTGAGTTTATTTGTAGTGTTGCTTCTGTCCATTGCACCTGTCCGTTCTCTGTGACGTTGGGATACATGGCGCTGCTGGGTCTGTCCCGGGTTGGAGGCAGCAGCATCAGCATCTCTCTGTTGTGTCTGTATTTGTCCGGCAGAGACGGAGAGCCAACTGGAAACAGATGATAATGTTACATGTAACGCCTGTATTTTGGAAAAGGATATTTCAGAAGTATATTGCAGTAATATTCTCTTGTGTTGTCGACCTCTGATGGTGGAGGGGGCGGAGTGGATCATCTGTGACGGTGCTGAGTGGGTGGAGCTTAAACTGGACGAGGAGGGACTGGCCTGAAACAAAACATTAGATTGTATTTTATTAACAGTTAAAGAGAAAGGACAAAATGCAATGTTTCTATTTTTAAGTAAAAGTTTCTAAGTAAAGAGAGGTTCTGTCCCCCTGCTGGTCAACGTGATGTATTTCAGCATCACGTATGACATTTAAGACATTGTTTCTACGCAGTTTAATAAACGCAGTAACTAATATTATCCATAAGAGCTCTCTCAGAGAATTTAGGTCCAGGCCTGGAATGATTTAATTTACTTTAAAGTAAAAATAGAATAAAAATGGATCTGGTGAAAGTGAAAATAAGGTTGCAGCCACTTTATAAAAGAAGGTGAGCCTTTGAGGGAGATAAACAAAAAACCTACAGCTGCAGTGCACTTTCTGGGAAGGGTATGATCTATATTATTGTATTTTCTGAAATTAAATAATCAAGTTTTTTTAAAGGAAAAATGAAACTGACAAGAATATTATGTCTGTATATTGTAAAAAAGCTACGAGAAAAGTTAAATTATTGTCTTATTATGAGAAACGTTGAGGCAGAGTGACATAGGTTACACTGGCTCCCTACAAAGAGCAATACGGTGAGTAAATATATATGTCCAAGCATTATGAGAGTCAGTGTATACAGTAAACGGTGAAGTGCTTATTATCCTTTTCTCAGACGAGCCACAGAAAAGCACCACATCCAAAATGAAGCGGTTCTGAATTGTGAGCTCTTATTTAGACCCTCACCTGCATCCGGTAGAAGTCCTCTGGGTGCTCCACCACCATCCCATCAGCCAGGATCAGCAGGTTCCCCATGTTGGACGTCTCACTGGAGGTTTGAGAGGAGAGAGAGGACGAGGAGCGCACAGGAGTCAGAACAGCTATGGGACTATTGAGGGGAAAGGTCGGAGCAGCAGGGGTGAACGGGAGGAAGAAAAAAGGGAAGGGACAGGGCCAAAAAAAAGCAAAAGAACAAGCAAAACCAAGAAGAATCCCAAACATGCATGAGGTGATTGAATGGGACGAGAGTGAAGCAGGTCCAGGCAGAAGCAGAAACAGTCATGACGGATGGGGTCGGGCAATGTTATTATGGGATTGAAGAAGAGAAAGAGAAAAAGAGAGAAGGATTTGAGACAATGTGATGATTGCAGTGAACAGTGGCAATGAAAAGAGAAAATGTGTAGTCGTTTGTGTAACATTAGTAATGATTAAGAGAGAAAGCAGATGATTCAAAGGCAGATTATTGTGAAGGAAAATGGAGCGAGTGTGTGACAATGTGACATCTTTAGGGTTAAACGTATTTTTCATGGACTTTCTGAGTAAGAATAGAGAAATGCAATGCTATGATTTTAAGTATTAACATGTTTTTTGGTATAATTTTAGACAACTGCATGGATTTCTTTTCATTCTTCCATCCCTACAGATTTACAAACGTGTAGTTGTTCAGTGAGTCTCATGTAAAACAGTTCCTGAGGAGCCTGTGCAGCGTTGTTCTGAGCTGCTGACCTGTGACGGTGCATGAGTTTGAAGCTCTCTGGGCTCATGGGGCTGTGAGCTGCCAGGATCCCTCTGGGAGTGTTACCGAGCTTGTCCAAACCGGGAAGACCCTTCAAAGACACAAAGAAACACTGCTCTGATTATTTACACAATATATAAGAATATCCACACGTATATATGCTGCACATTTATTGTTTTTGACCAGAAGAATTGATTTTTTAAAGTTAGGATCTAAAAAGGTCAATCGTTCAAAGCTGAGATAAAGTTCAGATTTGATCAGAGCTTAACCAGATCCTCTTTGAAGACACTCCTAATGAGTTTGAGTGGATTTAGTGAGTTTACAACAGAAGGAATCCTCTTTTCTTAGCTCTAATTAGTCCATTTAGCCGCAGCTCAAATCCTTTCAGGGATAACTCTGAGCCCCATTATGTCCCCGTTGTGTTGTGTTTCCTGAGCACTCACATGACAAAGGCTGCTCCTCATCATCTGGAACTGATCGATCAGTTTTTGTGCAGGGACGCATTTCTGGATGCACCAGCTTCTCGTGCACAGCCAGACCCACTCCCAGGATATGGACCTGAGAAATACGGAAGGTTTTTAGTGCAAAGATACAAAGATTTTGGTATTAAACTTAGCATCAGACACAACACTTTATATTTTGTTATGCGTCTGTAAAGGAGGACTCACCTGCTCCTGCATGAGGTCTTTGAGCTGTGTGATCTTGTCTGTGTCTTCAGGATGACTGGTTATGTACTCCTTGTCAAAGAAAGCCTTGAGACATAAGATGAAATGATAAAATTACATATATGACTAGGGTTGTGCAATTAATCACATTTTCAATTTCAATTTCGGCTCCTAACGATCACAAAACATATGTAATCGTGTAGAAAAAACAATGATTTATTCCTCGAGATTGTGGAAGTGCACTACATTATTGGTCTTATTTATTTATCATAACTCTTATTTCTGTTTATTTTTTTAAGCTATTTATTTATACGTTTGAATATTTTATTTATTTTAAGGAGAATTCACTGTTTTGTTCAATTAATCCGACATATTTCCAAAGTCAATGAGTAATCGTGTAAAATAATCATCAAAATTAATGCAATTATGACTTTTTTCCACAATCGAGCAGCCCTACATATGACCAACCCCCACTTTTAAACAAAACTAAAATAATCAATGATTATATAATAACAGAAAAATCAAAGTCAGTGAAAATGCAAACAATGAAAAGAATTGGAGACACATAGGAACAAATACACTCAAAAATATTCCTTGACAGGTTTATTTTTGTTTGTTGTTATCTTCAGATCTATGTTGTCATTGTGAAAGTGTATTTAAATGCGTTAATATAAAGCTGTAGGTCCCACCTCTTGGTATCTGGCGATGCCCCCGTTCACCGCGGCGTCGATGACCCCGTTCAGAGTCATACTGAGCAGGTTGATGTTGCCGTGAAGCTGCTTGTGTTGGTATTGACTGATCAGAGTCCGCAGCTCCTGGTTCTTATTCTCCACGACACAGATGGCGTTTTCCAATGGACTCACCTCCACCTGAGACGCAGAAAACCACACACATTACAGTCTTATTTATGACCACGGCACTGAAAACCTTGATGACAGTATGTGTTTAATTTAATTTCTCTTTTCACATCATTATTGCAGAACTTTTTTTGTTTTTTTGTGCTTAAATACTTGTCAAGATATTATAGTTTGTGTAAATAAGTCAACACAGAAGAGTGAGTTATTTAGATTAGGCTTGTTTACATCATTTACAAACTGGCTTACTTTTGGTCTCACTGGTATTATATGGTATTTAAAGAAATATCTTTGAGTCATTTACATTTTGGGGAAGTCTATAATGTTTCAGGAAAGCAATTAGGCCTTTACACATTATTAAATCTGGCACATTTGGGCAAATACTTATCAATAAGGTCATTAATCACACTGTGCTTTATGTTTTGTTGATTAGAAACTGAGACATACAGTAAGGTTTATCAAGCTTCAAATAAACCCATTTATTCTTTTTTATTGAAGCTTGTGAATCATGAAAAATCTGTGACTAAAACTCAAAAGATGAAAAAGAAAATGGTCATAATTTGTTGATCTTAAACCTAAATGTGTAATGGTACTTTTATAATGGCATGGCACAATGTTACAGAGCATTGTACAAACTATAAAAGTGCGTTATTTTCTCACCAGTTCCCTTTTCTCCACCTCAAACCAGCGAGAGATGCCAGGAAGAGGGTGAGTGAGGATCAGGGTCGTCCTCTCGATCCAGAGACTCTGAAAAACACAAAAGAGATTTGTGGTGAATTAGTTTTAGTTTTAGTTCCTTGACAAATGAAAGATATCAGTAATACCTTGAACTCGTTGTCCTTGTCTTTGGGTCCTTTGTGAAACGGACGGTCGTAGCGGAAACGGCGGACGTTGTTGACTCGGTAGAAGCTCTTGATGCGGTCGGGCACTCTGTCCATCTGCAGGACGCTCACGCTCTCTGGGACGGGGGTCACTGCGTAGATCTGGAGGTCTGAGTCCCGGAGGTCAAAGAAAACACAACCAGATTCAAACTAACACTGATGTATTTGTGGAACTGAGAGAAATGAAGCATTGTGCCTTTAAAAGATGTTTAAATCTGAATGAAAAGGATACACTGAGCGTCACACTGAAGGATGCCCTCGTCAGGTTGGTTCGGGTGCTGCATCGCAATGGCCTGGGGAAATTCTCCCAGCATCCTTTGCTGAAAGGCCTCTAGTCTCTCATAGTCATGGCCACGACAGACAAACTCCTTGTTCTAGTCAGAATAAAAAATAAAGAAAAGGGTTTTTGTTTGTAAATCATAGACTTCCAGATTCTAAATGTATTATGTTTTTAATGAATCTGTCAGTGTTTAACTCACTCTGAGGAAGAAGGGGAACTTTCTGCCGTAAAATCCAACTCTGAAAAACTCAGGCTCCAGACGCTGCTGCTCCATGATGTTGTCGTAATAAGCTGCCTCCATTTTCTACAGCGACAAAACCCAGGAATTAACGACATGACTTAAATCCTATTTTTGTTATGAATCAGTAGACATTTTATTTTGAAGGATTTTAGATTTATGGTCATCTTTGATATTCCTAAAGCTGCTCTGACTCTACCTCAAGTCCTGGCAGACTTTTAATTGATATATTTATACGCAGCAGAGCTAATTTACAACATATGTGAAAGGACTAACAAGAAAACCCCCAGAAGTCTTAGCTGGAGAAAAATCCTGCCCACAGTGGAAAAGAGAAACCCAATTAAAAGGCTCTACTACTCACCCGTATCCAGCTGAGGCTCTGGTAGTCGTACAGAGACTCGTACTGAAAGGCCAGCTCCCGACACAGAGGGATACCATACTCCCAACACTGCAACAAGGACAGACACGGATTAAATAGTGACAAGACACGACTAACATATTCACTGATGGTCTGGGAAAGTGAGGACATTAACAAGCCCCACATGAAAGTCAGGAGAGCAAAAGATGGCACGTAATTATTTAATTATAGGAGCTTTTTTAAGTGAGACAGAAAGATTTAACCTCCTCACACCTTGCATTAAGGCTGGCCATATAATAAGCCCAGATCTGCTAAAGATATAACTTTTTAACCTGGCTTTTAGTTTAGCTTGAATTTACCTTTTATTCCATAGACTGTGTTTAGTTGAATTTTTAATTTAATTTAATTTAATTTAATTTAATTTAATTTAATTTAATTTAATTTAATTTAATTTAATTTAATTTAATTTAATTTAATTTAATTTAATTTAATTTAATTTAATTTTATTTTATTTTATTTTATTTTATTTTATTTTATTTTATTTTATTTTATTTTATTTTATTTTATTTTATTTTATTTTATTTTATTTTATGTGCCTTTAAATCTCTTCAATTTTAACTTTATTTTATCGCTTGTCTCAATGTAATTATTATCAACATCTGTGTTTCTCCTACATTTCTGTGAAACACTTTGGCTCAACTGTATAAATAAACTGGCTTGGCTTGGATGTTATTGTCCAAAAGGAGATTAGTCAACTGGGAACTTTTATTTTTAAGTGACAAAATGAATGAAAACTGTCTTACTTAATCAGTTGCATGTGTTTATTTACATACAAAGAAAGGACTGTAGATGATGTACCTTGCCCTTGTTGAAGTAGTGGATGACCTTACGACAGAGGCCCTCTTTGCGGTGCCACTCGGTCTGAGAGGGGTAGTGCAGAAACTCTTTGAGGGGCCTCTCGTCCCAGTGCAGCAGCTCCCAGTACAGCAGCAGAGTGAACGCTGCCTCTGTGATCAAATAAACACACAGTTAGACGATAATAACACCAACATTTCTGACTTGTTATGTCTGAGTCGTCCACTGTACCGGTGTAGTTCTCCGCCTGCAGGTGCATGTCACACAGTTTGTGGATGTAGCGGATGTACATTTCCTCTTTGTTGATCTCGGATTTGTAGAAATTCTAAAAAGAGACAAAAAAAAAAAGCTCTTGTAAAGTTAAATGGGTTTCTTTTGTCCATTAGGTGTCAGTGTGGTGTAACTCTTACCAGCAGATTCACAGTGCACCCAATCTTTTTATTTTCAGTCTCATCTCCCTTCATACAGTCCCTAAGGAGATTATTTATGTTATTTTAAAGGCCAAAGTGAACAGTGACTTTTATAATACGTTTATAATGTACCTGTAATCCAGCAGCCGCTCCATTAACCGTGTGACAGAAGTGACAAAAGATATCCCTGTTTCTCTCCAAGTCTCCTGCTCAATCTTCTCCAATAAACTTTAAAACAAACACAGAGAGTTGAAGTCAATAATCTAAGCATCCAAACACTACATAATGTCAAACAGTAGAAGCAGTTAAAGCATGCAATCATTAGAAAGTAGAGCAGTGTCGAGTTAGTACGAAAGGTAGAATATAAGGTTAAGTCGTACCTGGGATATGGCCCAAACAGCTGGGTTCTAGTCCCGCAGCACAAAGCAAACAACAGCAGTGTTAGAGCAGGAAAAGAAGAGTGAATTTGTTACAAACAGAGATAGATATAGCAGTGCTACAGTCATAATCAGACTCATTTATGACTGAGATCAGAGTGTACTGAGACCAAATGAAGACCAACAACGAGAGCAAAAGTCAGACTGTGTCAAGACCAGTGCTTTATATTGAACACGGGAAAAGATATCAGTCCAAACACTACTAGTCCAACTGGCACAGAAGATAAATAATGTGCCAGTCTGAAAGGCTAATCAGCAAATAAAAGAAAATCACAATTATTATTAGTTTTCTATGCAGTCAAAATGATAACTTTGATGAATACAGTAGTAAGTAGTTGTTTTGGCCACTTTTGATTTACATTTCCATGAAAAAAATGACAAAAAGACTGATCTCAACCAGTGTTAAAGTACTTCTAGTGTAACCAGAGGAGTACATTTACATTTACACTACATTTAAAGGTCTTTTTGTGTTAGACTTGTATTTACACAGTCTCCGTCTTGGGCACAGAAAACACAAGAACAGCTGCCATTGGTTTATATTATTATTACAATGACTGGATTTAAACTTCTATAATTTCACATATTTATCTTGATTAATAAAAATAGTCTTAACTTAACGCCCCTTCAGGAGTGTGAACTTGATCTAAAACTGGTCTTGTAATGTTAAAGTGTTCCTGAGTGTCTCTTCTTGGTCTTGGTCTCAATAGTCTCTGGTCTCGGTCCTTGTCTCGGTCTTGGTTAGTGTGGTCTTGACTACAACACTAGGCTTCAGTATTACAAGAAAAAAAGAAATAGAAAAAGACAAAGGTAACGTTTAGAAACTGCGTGTCTGTTTGTGTGAGTTATTTACAGCAAACCGAAGAGCTCTCTGTAGTTCTCGTCTCCTTTTCCCTCCGACACCAGACTGTCCAGTTTATCGATAAGCTCCGCCTCCACCTGGACGCATCAGGATTTTTACATTTAATCACAACAATAGCGACGTTTCCGAGCTTACTTCGTGTTGATCTTGTCGGTACCTGTTTGAAGTTCCCGTTTTTGCGCTGCTCCCAGTCCATCATGTCGTGGAAGATGGGGATCATGATGTTTCGGAGCTCCACCTGCGGGACCAGGGTCACGCCCAGAAACGGGCCGATCATTCCGGGGATGAAGTGGATTTTGTTTTCACCTGCAATCGACACATTTTTATCACAAATCAAAGCCATGAACACAATCAAATACTAGAATCAGAAGTGGATTAAACTAAGCTTAAATGAGGAAATAGTCTTACCCAGGTTCTGCCACATACTGAAGAGTTCATAGGTCATCATCACTCTCATGTCTCCGTACCTGAAGACGAAGGTAAAATCAGTTCAGATGCAATCAAAACAATGCAAATATAAAAGTAGATACAGTATTTTCAGAGTTTATGTTTTTCTGAGAAAGACAATTAGCTGGATTTGTTACGTTTAAGGGTTTTTCACAAAATGCCGTAATTTTAGGTTTGACTTTCTTTCTTTCTTGTTTGTTTCTTGGTTGTTTTTTGTTTGTTTGTTTGTTTGTTTCTTTCTTTCTTTCTTTCTCAGTTTTTCAGTCCAAACTCATCAAGTGTTTACATAATTTCTAGTTTGTTTGTTTGTTTGTTTGTTTGTTTGTTTGTTTCTTTCTTTCTTTCTCAGTTTTTCAGTCCAAACTCAACAAGTGTTTACATACTTGTTTGTTTGTTTGTTTGTTTGTTTGTTTCTTTCTTTCTTTCTTTCTCAGTTTTTCAGTCCAAACTCATCAAGTGTTTACATAATTTCTAGTTTGTTTGTTTCTTTCTTTCTTTCTTTCTTTCTTTCTTTCCCAGTTTTTCAGTCCAAACTCCTCAAGTGTTTACATAATTTCTAGTTTGTTTGTTTGTTTCTTTCTTTCTTTCTTTCTTTCTTTCTCAGTTTTTCAGTCCAAACTCATCAAGTGTTTACATAATTTCTAGTGTGTTTGTTTCTTTGTTTCTTTGTTTCTTTGTTTCTTTGTTTGTTTGTTTGTTTGTTTGTTTCTTTGTTTGTTTCTTTGTTTGTTTCTTTGTTTGTTTCTTTGTTTGTTTATTTGTTTGTTTATTTGTTTGTTTATTTGTTTGTTTATTTGTTTCTTTCTTTCTTTCTTTCTTTCTCAGTTTTTCAGTCCATACTCATCAAGTGTTTACATAATTTCTAGTGTGAGAATAAGGCATGGTCTAATGTTTAAAACAACTGCAGGACTAACCATTTTTTACCTGATGAGAATAATTAGTTTGTAAATTTTGTGTCTTAAATCTGGTAAAAACACAAAAAAGTAAAAAAAAAAGAAAAGAAGGCACTACATGTAAACTATTGAAGTCCTTAAGTGTGATTTTAAAAACTGAAATATAAAAAAATAAAAGATATGACACCAAATGGAGACAATGTAATAAAATCATGATCTTAGCTTACACTTTTAAACGGAAAAATGCCATATTTCTATAAAATATTAAAGGCTGAAGTTGGTTGAAAGGGGTCAATGCATTCTGTTTTTTCCAAAGAAAGAAAGAAAGAAAGAAAGAAGTCATACCTTTTGTCTCCAAATCCTTAGATAATCAATAGGTCTACTGTGTGTTTGTTAAATTTTACGATCATTTAATAATGAAAGGTTGTATGTGTTTTGTTTTTTTTGTTTGTTTTTTTTGCAAATCCTGAAATTTAAAGCTGAAAATATCCATCATTAATGTAAACCCTGTCATTCCTTCCCATTCAAACCTCTTCTTAATACATATCACTGTTTGTTAACTCTAAAAAAACAGTGGGAACTTCTGTTGCTTGAGGACCCTGGGTTTAATAAGTGGGGGTCCCCTCTTGAAGTTAGGGCTATTTAGTGGAAAAGCCCCATTAAGGAAAGAAATGAGCGTTCCCAGAGTTAAAAAAAAAGTGTTCCTGAAGGATTAAAAAAGTAGGCCGCTGAGTTAGTGCCAAGATGACACTTCAAAGAGGAAAAAGACGCTTTCAACTCTTCAGCTTTTTAGCTACAGACGACACTCGGAGCAAAGGATGGCAATTATGACGCCGGGACCGAGGCTGCGTTTGTAGATCTAGAAAAACAGACGACAAAGACGGAGAAAAACATACTTGTCTAAGATTTTCTTCTTCTTGGCGGCGCTCAGGTTTTCCAGTTGCAGACTCGGTTGATTGATGTAGAGCACGGCCAGACTGAAGTAGGAGTTCCACACCTGCTCAAACACAAAGATAAAAGTGCTTTCTTCAGACGGTTTGGTGCTGTCTGCATAAAACATCCGTCAGTGGTGCAAATGTAAAATGTAGACACTTGTGAAAAGCCTCAGTGAGTCATAGGGTCATATTCTCAAACCTGGGGACGACAGTCTCTTCCGTAAACAGTTCACTGACTGCGAATAGTGCAGGATTTAAAGGTGAATTTTGTACAATTTTGTGGTATGTATGTCAATTTGATTTCACACTCTTTGTATCTGTCTTACTTAAAACAAAAAAGGTATTGAAAGTTTTATAAAACCCACAGGAAGTTCCATTACTTCCTGTTCCTGGACCTACAGGAGCCCAGAGAGGACAAAATGTAGACAAAAGTGTAATCAACATCCCATCTATTACAATTTTGTTTTTTATTTAACCTTTATTTAACCAGATAAGCCCATTGAGAACAAATTCTTATTTACAATGACGACCACCAAATAAAAAAATGTGTAAGAATGTAATGTATAATATACCGTAATAATTCACCATCATTATGCACTTTTAGTTATTTTCTGAGTGGAACAAATACTAAGGTAAAAGTCAACACAAATAAGATATAGTTATAGAATATTTAGAATAGATTTAAGATGATTTTTCTACGGATGAGACTAAAAATGAATAATAAATGTCTACTATATCTACTACGATTAGACTAACTATACTTTCTTATAGTTATTATTCTGGAACAAATAGTAACACATTTAGATGGCTATTTTTTTCTTTTTCTTCTTTTATTGTTGCAGTGTTTGGTCTGGAACAGTGATATTACACAAATCAGTCGTCTGGGGAAATGAAATTCTCAAATTCGATGGAAGAGGCTGGGTTGAGTGGTAAACCCAATTACACCAGTCACGCCGTATGACTTTATTGTGTGTTTACCTTAAAATCAAAGTCAGCGTCTGTGAAGTTCTTGTGCAGAGCTGGAGAAAGATACTGCGCCGTGGTCAGGATGATGCTGTAGATTCAGGAAAGAGGACAGTATTTAGACTAATACAGGGTTAAAGCAAGAAAAAACTTCCATATTTGATGCAACGTGACATAAAAATGTACTTTATAGACACCAATGTCAAACTCAAAGTGTTGAGGGGCCGCGGTAGTTAATAAGAATCCTTTCAGGGGCCGAAGAGATCAAATTTAGAAGGTTTTACTCAGATTTGGACAAGTTTTAGTTGGATTTGAACTGATTTTAAGGATCTAAACAAGTTTTAGTTGGATTTGAACAGGATTTGGGTGGATTGGAACATATTTTAGATGATTTGAAGAGATTTTAGTTAGATTTGAACAGGTTTTAGTTGGATTTGAAAAGATTTTAATTGGATCTAAACAAGTTTTAGTTGGATTTCAACAGGATTTGGGTGGATTGGAACATATTTTAGATGATTTTAGTTGGATTTGAACAGGTTTTAGTTGGATCTAAACAAGTTTTAGCTGGATTTGAACAGGATTTAGGTGGAGTTGAACAGGTTTTAGTTGGATCTGAACAGATTTTAATTGGATCTAAACAAGTTTTAGCTGGATTTGAACAGGATTTAGGTGGATTGGAACAGATTTTAGATGATTTGAAGAGATTTTAGTTGGATTTGAACAGATTTTAACTGGATCTAAACAAGTTTTAGCTGGATTTGAACAGGATTTAGGTGGATTGGAACAGATTTTAGATGATTTGAAGAGATTTTAGTTTGATTTGAACAGGTTTTAGTCAGATTTGAACAGATTTTAGTCTGATTTGAACAGGTTGTAGTAGGCAGTGGTAGTTTAATCTTTGTAGCAAAAATCAAATCCATCTAAAACCTGTTCAAACCTAGAGCCAAACATGTAACCTACTAAATGTATTGAAGGGCCACTTAAAACATTGCAAAGGGCCACATTTGGCCCCTGGGCCTTGAGTTTGACCATAGCCTTTATTTGTGTGTGACTAAAGCAAACAGAGCCACAGCTTGTCTCAGTTCTGTTTATAAAGATGATCAAGTTGCTGGTCTTACTTGCTGGTGAGGAGCCTCATTACGTTCCAGTCTCGAGGGAAAATACTCAGCTTCATCAGATTTCTAAAAACACACAAAATCTTCAACAGAAACTCCTGCAAAAAGAGAAAGGAGGAACTGGATTGAGTTCTTTTAAACAGTATCCAAAGCTTTGTCAGCAGCCATTTTGAGCGGTTTCTTCCAACAATAGTACTTTGTGTTTATTGCTAAATGTGTTGAGGTTGAAGTATGAAGCCTTTAATATCATTATTGTCCTTTTAAAAGTATAATACCACTGAGTCCCCTGTAGTTGTGTCCTACAAACCCCCTGCAACATCCAAACACCATATTTTAACAACAGATTTGACATTTTAACATTTTATTTATGTATAACTATTTTAAAGCTGAACTAAAGACCTATTCAGGAAGGCTTTTATGTGTTGAATGTTTTTAATATTTTGTAGTTTTACTTGTTTTTAGCTCTTACTCTGTAGCCCTCTGAGATTCTTTGGAATGAAGTGCTTCATAAATAAAATCTATTCTTCTTCTTCTTTATTATTATTATTGCTGTTGTTGTTGTTATTATTATTATTATTACCTTGAGCTCGTCTTTGCTCTGAAAGTTTTCCATCAGGTGTTGGAAGTGGATGTCCGTCATCTGTCGAAGGAGGGACAAGAGGCAGGACACGTACTCTCCCTGTCGAGAGACATCCAGGGACGGACATGTGAGCCGATCACACGGAGGACGGTACGAGCGAGCGGACAATGAGAGACACAACAAACAGCATGACACTAGGGCTATGTTCAGACTGAAGCTCAAAGTATAGCATTTGAGTCACATCGATCCTTTTTACAATCGTTTTTACAGTCTTGACCTGAATATTAAACCCTTTGGTCATTACAGAAAACACATTCACACAAACAAAAGCAGAATATACGGTAAAAATCATCATATTATAGACTATACTTGTTATGGGACACTTTAAGAAGCTTATGCTGCAGAAAGATAAATGAATCCTTAAGGCTTGCAGTCTGAACATAGTCATGAATGAAAGAGGTTTTTTTGTGAGTTTAAAGGAAAAGGAGACATTTGGACAAGAAAAGCAGAATATGACGACATCAAGAAATCACAGAAAAAAGATACAATGACAGCTTTTTAATAGGAATTATTTACAACAAGCAAAAAGAGAAGGAAAAGCAGAAGAATAGACAACAACACAATAAACAGGGAGATGTAAAGATTGGGCAGTGCATACATAATGTTAATATTAATAATCTGGTTTGTTTAGCATCCTTTTCTTTCACCTTTAATTTAAACTCTCAATGTAAGCACTGCCCAGGCTCAGGACGGACGGACAGGTGGATGCAGGACAAATGGAGGTGAAGTATTAAAAGTAGTCGAATTGTTAGTTACTAACAGTGATCTCCGCGGTGCACTGCGGACAGCGTTGACCCCTTACCGCCTCCTGAGACTGGCTCTTGCTCATGATCGACAGCAGCGTCTGCAGGAGGACGTCCAGTAAAGACTCCACCATCATCTCCACCTCCTCCTGCACCGACGTCTCCTGGAGGGAGGAATCGTGGGAGAAATGTGGCATATTAAAGGCAAAGAGAAGAAGAAAATGAACATGCATAAATCCACAGAAACAAAAACAAAGTCATAAAATAAAAATTCGACTGTAGACTGTGTAAATAAAATGAACTTGTAGTTGTCAGAAGCCATTTAATGCATAATTCTGTCTGATCAACTCCATTAACAGCTGTCAAACAACAGAAATAGACTCATGCTGGACATTATGGACAAACTACACTGATGTAAACACTGGAAAAAAGCACAATGATTAGTGGCAGACTGACACAAGGCTGGTAATACAACAGCAACACTGTACATTACATTACATTTAAATATTTTAGATTTATTGATGCAAGTATAAGACAAGTAAATGATTAATTTGAGTTGCAATGTATAAAATGGAACAAAATGGAAGAAAATGGGTTAAAAGTGTTTAAAAAGTTTACAATCACCTCAAATTATCACAGTTTGCATTTGAATATCTGAAAAAATAGCTGTTTTTTTTTGTTATTTTCCTACTACGGCCTGGAGAGGACAAACTGAGCACTGCTGAAGGAGAAGTGCACTTAGGACATTTATGAAACTAATTAATTTCTTTTCCTATAAAGTCAAACCCATCATCTGGCTCTTTATTGGTTGAGTTTGTCCAGAGATAACAGTGGCTACGGTGGCTTCTTACAGAACTGTAGAAGAAAAGTGTGTTAATCTCCAGTGTCAACACAATCTATACACACTCTGTTTAAAAAGAAGCCACACTGACAAGATGTATTCACTTTGGTGCAGTGTGTGTCTCTGGCTTGAACATGAATATCTAAAACCTCCTCTTATTGTGTTTGCATGCAGTGGTGTGTGTTGTGGTACCAGAGAGCCGCTCTTGATGATGGAGAAGATGGAGCTGAGGATCCCGGAGCAGATCAGCAGCTCTTTCTGTTGCCTCAGATGAAGATGGATGTGGTGTAAAACTACAGGGAGCAGGATCCTTCGAGACTCTGAGAGAAAAAACACACACAAACACACACCGTCAGTGACATGGGCTGAGGTTAACCAAGAAATCACTGAATAAAAAGTAATACCACAGCGTCATCTATTATTTCTGTTCGTCTTCAGTTTTCTGACAAAGAAAGGCTGCAGGGCTGATTATATTTTAACAGAGCCCAGTCTTCTTATTAAAAAAAACATACACAAGTTAAATGAACTGACAATTACAAGGAATACATTAGCAATTTAAAACTATCTCATCTCAAAGACACATTTACAAAATACTAAACTATGCCTTTTTAAAAAAATTTTATGCAGCCCTCAGCTTCAAAGATAAAAAGTAATGTTTATGGCCCCAACAACAGCAGCTCTGTCACACAGCATTAATATACAGCTACAAATCCATCTAAAACCTGTTCAGAACCAACTAACACCTGTTTAAATCCATCTAAAACCTGTTCAGAACCAACTAGCACCTGTTTAAATCCATCTAAAACCTGTTCAGAACCAACTAACACCTGTTTAAATCCATCTAAAACCTGTTCAGATCCAACTAAAACCTGTTCAGATCCAACTAAAACCTGTTCAGATCCAACTAAGACCTGTTCAGATCCAACCAAAACCTGTTCAGATCCATCTAAAACCTGTTCAGATCCAACTAAAACCTGTTCAGATCCATCTTAAACCTGTTCAGATCCAAGTAAAACCTGTTCAGATCCAACTAACAACTGTTCAAATTCATCTAAAACCTGTTCAGCTCTTACTAAGACCAGTTCAGATCCAACTAACAACTGTTCAAGTCCAACTTACATCTGTTCAAATCCAACAAAAAACCTGTTCAAATCCTATAAAAACCTGTTCAAGTCCATCTAAATCTGTACTGTGCCCTTGGAAATGTTCCTCTCATTAAACGTGGCCCTCGCAGTAAAAAGTTTGGACACTGACAAAAGCAGTCAAATTAAAAAACTAAGGCAAAGTTCTCTACTTACTTTTGACATGATTCTGCCGTGTTGCGTTTGCTGTTACCTGGGAAAGAGAAGAGCTTGCTGTCCACAGTGCGAGCTATAGACTGCAGTTTGACCACGTCCATGGACTGTCCGATGTGCACCGTGGAAGGCATGCTGCCCAGAGTCCCTCGAACGAACTCCGCCACCTCCTGCACCGTGAACATCTGCAGCAGCTCGTCAAAGATGGCCGGGAACGAGTTGAGCAGAGCGGCCTGAGGGACACGAGACGAAGCGTTAACAGCGAGAGGAAAGTTTAAAGTTGAAGTCTGGAGGGAAATGAGGCTGCAGTTTTACTCAGAGAAAAGGGAAGATTAGTGATAACAGTGAAAAGCTAAATTTCAAAATGTCTGCTCCTCATTTTCTTTCATTTAAATGAGCTGTTGACCTGTTATTTACAAAATGTGAGCAGCGCATTTTGGAGATTAGCTCTTCAGAAAATTGTGAGACATTAGAGAAAAGCAGAAGTGGATCCAAATGTTAAAAGCCACACGCAACACCACAAAAAGTGAGAAAATAGAACAATCTTTTGAACAATCACAATGTCTTGACGTAAGGACTCATTGTGAAGTAGAAAAAGAGGGAAATAAAGTTCAGTAAATGTCATTTTTACATCTTTAAAATGTGTTTTGTATTTACCGTGAATGCCACCATTTCCTTATCCATCGCTTTGTAGATTTAGACTCATATTATCCTTTTCTTGCTTATCTCTTTTGTATATTTGCATGTTCTGTCAGTGAGTGTTGGTCTGAGAAAGGTTGACAGCATTAATTACTGTGTCACATTATAATAATAGTTATTTACTTTTGTGTCACATTAGAAAACCCTTTACTGACCCCTTTATTAAGTCGACACAGGTCACTGCAGCGGACCTTTATTTAAATGATGCATTCACTGCTTATAATTTTGCTGTAAGTGGCACTTTTTCTTAATGAATGCTGACATCAAGGCCTGACTTAATGAAGCCTGAGAGGCCTTGGTGCAGCGGGACCATTGACAGTAAAGAAAGAGTTATGTGCCGTCAGCGAGTGGGACAATGACTGAACCGGGACACACCTCTTATAGACAGCACATTAAGTCTTTATCACAGACTCTAGTGTGCAGCGGTGTTATTGTTGAACAGGTGAGCAGCGCAGGACGTGGAGTGTGTTTGTGAACGCATTCAAGAGGCAGCAGACAGAAGAAATTAATGGACCAAAGACTGTAATGTCATTTTAATAAACCCAATAGACCACGTGAAGTTGGCAGACTGTAGTTAATGAAGCCTGTCATAGTTTTTCAATATAGTTATTCTGTTTATGTTTATGTTTTCAGTATCATTATTGTGTTTATGTTTCTATAAAGAGGTAAGCCGGCTGTCAATCACAACCAGTGCATTGCTATTTCATTCAGTTTGTTAAAAAAATTCTACAGTAGTGTTTTACATTGGAAACAGAACAAAAAGAAAGATTACTTTTTTTCTCCTAATTTAAAAATATATGAAAACTTTTAAACCTGACTGGCCAGATGATCTGTTACAGAAGAGGACACGGGGAAAGGACCTGGATTAAAACCATTGTTTTCGGATCGAATCTGTGCCAACAATGGTCCAAATGTCCAAATGTGCAGAGCTCAATGGCGCCAAGAAAGATAAAGCAAACCTGAGTAACTTTTATCCAGATTTCTCTCTGTTCAAAGCATGGATGTAGCGGCCGCCATGTTTGTTCATCAGTCGAGAAAGAAAAAAGAAAGAACGCCTTCTGAAACAGTAGGATTATTTTAGTGTATTTTCTACAAATACGACTCTGTTATTGGATGATTTTCTTTGTTATGTGTGAAGTTTGGTAGAGCCTCACTTCTATAATTTCTCGCGATAAGTCCTCGTCCCGGGACAGGAAAGGTTTCTGTCCAGCTGAGGGTCTGTGTCAGTGAAATAACATAATTCTACTGATCTCATGTCTAAGAACCATCAGAATAAAAAGGAGAATATATATATTTGGGCTAAAAGTCACAACAGTGATAATCTAATAATGGGCCTTTAGAAGAAGATAAGAGTATGACATTGATCAAAAATATACTGATTTATTGTTGTGTTAAATTTTTGGAACCATTCCTTCCCCCTGAGCCTTATCTGTCAGCCCCTCGTGTCCTGGTCCATTCATTTCCGTTGTCTATGAGTGGGGCAGGTGCTTGTTACCACCGTATTTTGGTGAATGTGTTGTTAATCTCACAAACAGCTGGAGGTGTAGGACTCTGGGCTTCACACTGGGATGGTCTACTTACTGAGAGAGGAGAGGGCCGCAGAGCACTGGAGCTCCAGGCCTGAGTGCAGTTGGCCTGTCCACTGCCAGGAGCCTGTCCCGGGGCAGAGGGGAAGGCCTGGCCCAGGGCAGTGGCTAGAGCTAAAGGAGCAGGGGGCCCAACAGCGGGACCTGGGGCCTGATTTGAACCTGGACAAGGCTGGGAGCCCTGTTTTGTGAAGGAAGGGCACCCGGGAGCAAGTATAAGAAGGCAAAGGATTGTGGGAAGTTGAAAAAGAGGAATAAGAGGTCAAAGTAGGAGGTAAAAAAGGAGAAAGAGGAAGGTTAAAACTAAAAACTGAGAACTAGCAAATCAAAAGAAACATGCTAAACAAAAAGTTATCCTAATCTAAAAACTACAAACGAAATATGAGAAATGATCCGGCTACATTCAGGAGAGACTCACTCGACTGTCTTTTCCGTAAGTCATGAGGTATTTTGGTCTGACCTGTGTGAAGATGAGCGTCTCTGAGTTACGACTGTCCAGGCTCAGCACGAATCGGATCGACTGGAACAGCTCCTGGATGCTGGTGCGAAACTGCTCCTCCTCCATCCCACAGGTCGCCCGGGAGTAGAGGATACGAGACTGGACGATGAATTTAAACAGATACTCCAACGCCTGAAGGGACAGGGCATGAAACGGGAAGAAATAAGAGATAAAAGAGTAGTTTTTACTTGTTTCTTAAGGAATAAGTGTGTTCATCTTCTTAGAACAGATGAGGACGACAGAAGAAATAGAGACAAATAGAACTAAAGCAAGTCAAAGTAAATAAATGTCACTATTATAGACCAGACAGGCTGTGGTTCAATGTTTTTATATTATTATATTTGCATGATTCATTGTTTCTATTGTTTCCAGTCTTTGTGTTGTCTGGATGGATCTGGGACATGTTCAATGATACTGAGAGGCACAAAATAAGTTCTTTATTTACTTGTCTTTAAATTGATAAAGTTGATTTACAAAATTAATTCAGCAAATTCTCCTGGGCCGCCATCTTAATTATTAATTCCAAGGATGCGTCTGGACTCAACACAACATAAAAAACAAAAACAAAGCATTACAATTTCATATTAATAGTTACAATTGGACTGACAAATTTTTTACTAAGTGGAAATTGTGGTTAAGGCAAAGCATTCAGGATTATTTACACTCCAGTGAATAGGCTCATCTGCAAATATGAAAACCAGAAGAAATAAAACAACTAAATACATTTATCAACTGCCAACATAACCATAATCACCAAACTAACTGTGAGGCTGTCCTAAAAGAAGAGACACATTCATGTTTTAATTTTTTAAGCGTTTATGTAATAAAAATGTTAAATTGAACTTATTATTTGACCTATTTCCACTGGGATTGTTCATAAAAAATGGCAAGTATAGTGTGTTCTCTGGAAATAACGTGTTGGTTGTGGACCTGCAATCTCCAGTTTCACCACTAGATGCTGCCAAGGTCTACTCACTGCATCTTTAAGGCGATAATTAGTAAAAGAAAAAAAAAAAAGAAGCCAATTTGGGTGCAAAGTTTTGAAGAAGTGGTGCAAAGTGACAAAGACGAGTTGTGAGGTGGAAAGATCAGACTTGTTTTTTCCAGCACATCCCACATTTATCACTTTGGGTTCTGTCATTGCAGTTTTAGAGGTCACCAGATTCAGTATTTGAAGCATCACAATGTTGTTCTAGTCTTCAGAGTTAACTCTTTTGTGTAAATATACATTCAAAATCAGGCAATATTAGCTATCCTGTAGAATAAATGTAACGTCGCTGAGGCTGTGAACATAGAGAGTCTTATTAGAGATCAAGGCCACCTCAGATCAGAGCTGCAGCGTGTGTCAAAACTCCTCTCAATAATTCAGGTAGTCCACTTTCACATGGCACTGCGACCCATTTGAGATGGATGTTTGAATGTGATGAATATTTCAAAGTGCTGAGCTGTTGCTGTCTGCTAAATGCGGTACATTCAGTACACATCCTGCCACGGTACAGTCTATTCTCAGCCTCTTCTGGAAAACTGATGCGACGTAATAAAAAAAAAACAAAACACAAAGTCGGCTTTTGAACAAGAACATTGAGTAACGGTGTGTCGACGGTGAGAAAACTGAAAGGCCTTTTTATGTTCAAAGAAAGTTAAAAAAAAAGAGTGAGTTTCTGGCAGCAATGACAATCGAAAGGTCAATGAAAATGGTGCAAATAAAAGTAGTTATGGTCTGGGTCAGCCTTGAGTTGAATTCAGAGGCGTCTGTGTTCAGAGACGAGACCGAGAGCTTTGATTAAATATCAATTATGGATTATACCTAGAGTTAATGGTTCTGTTTCTAATGTGCACTTAAATATTTCTCTGACGTCATAATAATACACTCTTTACTGTGATAATAAATAGTCATGCAATTAATTAAGTTCAAATTCCAGCACTTTTCAAGCACTTTCAAGGTGTGTTTTCATCTTTTTCAAGCACCTTACAACTGCAGTAAATTACATGAATGTAGTTTTTCTCATTTAAATCCATTGTGGCATTAAAAAAAGACTGTTTTAATTGTCCAATACTTCAAAAATGCAACAAAGATGTTAATTTATCGGATGAAGTGTCCCTTTAAGTTTCGTCTCTGTTTATGGAAGACTGATATCTGAAAAATGAGCTGTTTGGGTTCCAAATCTTTGAGCTTTTCTAAGAAGAAAATGAATTATTAAAGCAACACAATCAGAATTTCAAGCACTTTATCCAAAATTCAAGGACTTTTACAACCTTGAAAACACTAGATAGTACAGTGGGAGCCCTGAATTATAGTTAAAAATGTCTCATAATAATGCGGAAACATGATTTAATTTACGCTCCTTGTTGTATTATATGTTATTTTTCAGATTTCAGTTTAATAAAGGATTTCTCTGATGATACGCTGCTGCTGTTGGAGGCTCTTACCCTCATTGCCTCCTGTATGTGATCTTGTCGGACCACTTCCGCAGAACGGTCCATGTACCACTTCAAACAGCGGATCAGTTCCCTGAAACACAATAAGACTCGTATTACAAACTGTTCTATACATTAAGGTTTTACAGTAAGAGACACAGATATTACTCACTTGTAGGCTAACGCTCCAGCGAAGTGCTTCTGGATGTAGGTGTCCATCACGGGCCTGAAGTGGTAGTATTTACTGTCCCTGAGAAGGTTTATGATGAACACCTGCAAAAGAGGACGAAGCTCAACATAATATAATCTCCTATGGTCGTTTTTTTTACATAATTTGTTATTTTTGAGCCTTAAAGCTGTACGCACCAATGACTGGAACACAAGAGGTCCGTATTTGTCCGTGTTGTCGTCCAGGATGGAGAATAAAGTGTCCAGAATGTCTTGAAGAAACTACACATAAAAGTAACATTACAATCTATAATATAATCTGTAACTTTGTGTCAATAAAGCGAAAGAAAATGGTCAAATCACAATTCGTTTATGGTTAATTCTGAGCCTCACTTTCACTATTTCTTCTCCGCTGACGTGTCGTAATCGTCCGAGGATGTCCATAACTCGGTCTGGATGGGCTTTCCACTTGAGGAGGGCCAACAGATCGACTGGAAAACAACAAAAACACAACTTATAAATATATCTCCTGCAGCAAAATGGGTTAAAAAAGGGCACAATGAGCAGCTGTGTTACAAGAGATACAAAAACAAATGTAGAAATGGTGTGATTTGTGAATATGTCATTGTGAAATATACATATTCTTGCTGCATTTTCACAATTTACAGGGTTCTTACACCTTTTAAGTTCAAATTCCAGCACTTTTCAAGCACTTTCAAGGTGTGTTTTCCTGTTTTTCAAGCTCCTTACAACTGCAGTAAATTACATGTTGAAATATAAATACCGTAATGTAGTTTTTCTGATTTAAATCCATTGTGGCATGAAGAAAAGACTGTTTAAATAACTGAATACTGCAAAAATGAAACTTGTGTGATCAATAAGATGTTAATTTATTGGATGAAGTGTCCCTTTAAGTTTGGTCTCTTTTTACGAAAGACTGATAAATGAAAAATGAGCTTTGAGTGAGATTTTGTTTGGGTTCAGAACCAAATCTTTGTGCTTTAAACCATCCCAAACACAGTAAGGTATGACACTTTATTCTCCTCATGTAAAGTGTTTCTGTTGATCCACGTTTTAACCATAATTTGTAGTTTTTGTCTTCAAGCCAGAGATCATTGATATTGTTATTATCTCCGATCTGCTCCATCCAAAAACACGTGCAGACATTAGCGCCTTTGTTTTCTTTATGTGCAAAATGCAATTTTTTTCTAAGAAGACAATGACAAAGTAAGATTGTGAATTATTAAAGCAACACAATCAGAATTTCTAGCATTTTCAAGCACTTTATCCAAAATTCAAGGACTTTTACAACCTTGAAAACACTAGATTAAAAGGATTTCAAGCAGCCGTACAAACCCTGAATAATTTTACATTTCCACACAACACCAGCATTTAAAAATCCCAAATGTAAAATGTAAACCCTCTACATTGGTTTATCCTCAACAGACCAGTCAGACTTGAAGTGCGTTCGTGTGTATAATGCGTACCGTTCTGAGTGAGTTTGGTGGACGACAGCTGTGTGCAGATCCAGAAGGTCTCCTTGGTGCTGCGCTGGAAAATGAGGCTGGAGGGGATGTTGGGACAGCTGTTGAAGTCCTCTTTGCAGCAGGGCAGGCCCAGATACAGAGCGTGGTTACTGAACGTCGTGTTCTCGTCGCACTACGGGACACGGGCACAAGGATGTATGGGTAAAGTCGTTCTGCTCGGGATTAGAAAGGATATAGGCTGTAGATTTCTGACCTTGTAAACATAGAGTTCATGGCTTTCGTCAGAGAGAGTCGTCCCGTCTTCTCTCATCAGAGGAGTGAACGCAAAACCAAACAGCTTCTTCTCTCCTTTGTCTTTAGCTGCGGAGCAAAAAAGAGCAAGAAAACAGAAAATGAAGGCAATATGCAAAGAACTAAAGACCAATTATATCAAAAACATGCTTTGAGTGACTGAAATAAACAGATTTAAAGTTGAATAATGGGCGTGAGTGATTTACTGGAGCAGTGTCTGAACTCGAAGCGCAGGTGGGAGCCTCTGAAGCGGTCGATGGGGATGGGCAGTTTAATGACCTCACTCCAGCGAGGGCTGTTGTTGTGGTACAGCACAAACGAGCGGTGTTCGGGGACGTTAGGCTCCCCCGATCCCAGACTGATGCAGTCCTGGAGCCACACACAGAGGTTTAACTAGAGCTTGGCCAAGTTTAGTCTTTCATGTTTGTTTTAATGATTGATTATTTTGAGATGTGAAGCGCTATAGACTGTAGATTCAAATGTTTTCGCTCATTTATTTGCTTAATTTGATTTGTTCATGATCATTTGGTGACAATACAGACCAATTCTTGTGAGTATTGTACATATTTCTCACTTACAAAATGTGAAAACCATTTTAAAAGTGCAATAATATGATAAAGAAAAGAAACGCAATGCTCTGGATCTTCACTAACTCTAATTTGCAGCATCACAGTTTGATTTAAGCGTCAGAGAATTATTCATTCAAGGTGTTATTTGAGATGTGGATATTGTTGATAATACAGTAACAGTAACCCGGCCTGTGTTCACCTTGAGGATCTCTCCATCGGCGTAGAGCACATACACAGTGACTTCAATGTTCTTCTGGACGCTCTTCCCTCCTCTTTCAAAGTCCCCTCGCTCCAGAGTCAGGTACAGGTCGTTACGGATGTCGCCTGGAGTCAGAATAATGTTGTTATCACATCTGACCAGGAGAACAACCTCAGATTTCACAGATGTATCTCACAGATGTTTGATGTTTCCTGAATTTCTTTTTCTCCTCACGTGAATATCGAGTATTAATGTTCTTTTTGTTCATCTATCAGCACTTTTCTGTCCCTTTTACTGTATCGTTTTGTATTTCCAAATGTATTCTTGAAACTGCTCTGCCCTTTATTATAGATTTTGTGTGCTCTGCCCACCTCAGGGTCTGTGTACGTAACACATTCGTCCAGTGGGAGAAACACGCTTAAACGGCTGAACACCGGCGACGTGCAGAAGACTAATGAGCTCAGTTAAAGTGTGTAGATGCATTCATCATTTGGGCACGTCCTTACAGAAGAACCGTAGGCTTTCGTGTATCGAGAGAAAGGTTAAAGACTCACTCGAAACATACAGGATCTGACACAAATGTTCATAGTGTTCATACTTTCACTTCCTACATCTCATTTGTTTTTGAAAATCTACAGAAACTCATCACAGCTCATCTGATACAACATTAATGAAGATATATATTTGTATCTGCCAACAAAATGCCATGTTATCAATTCAATTATTGTTATTATTTACCAAATAAGCACCGTTTACATTCACTAAGCCCCGCCCTCGAACACTATTAACCAATCACGTTGCAGACATTGTTTACTCATGACTCAGCACAGATAAAGTGTATTAGAAGTAGCTACTATTCTGCTGTTTTATTAAGAATTATACAGTTTTTAGTGACGTTCTGATTGTGGTCCAGGAGCTTCAGATCAGGACGCATCAGGACGGATGTTTTCTCTTTTAATCTGAGGTGTTTTTAATCTCTTTCCGTCAAAAAAATTCCTGTAAAGTGGATAATTTTATTTGGATATGAAGATGACTGATTTTTGTTTTAATATTTAGCCACTTTTCTTTGTAAATTCATTTCATATCTGCCTTCTGTTGTTCAGTTTGATTCTTGACGGTCATATGTGAAGCCCTTTTCGCCTAATTTCAGTAGAACATATAACTTTAACAGTGACAGTTCTCAGTTTAAGCTCATTAATAAGTCAGATGTTTGTCAGAGTAAAGTAAAGGAGGCATGTTTTATTGTGTTTAATGCTTCTTTTCGGTTCAGATCCTAAACTATACATTTCACACCTTAGAACCCTGTTGACACGAATAAAAGCAGCCGTGAAGATGTGGCGTTAACACATTTCTGCCGACGTGACTGACCTGGCATGATGACATCGGGGAAGCCCAGTTTGCGTGTCATGGCCACTCCTCGGCTGAAAATGAGCGGGTTTTCTCTTCTGACCTGCTCCATGTCTCCTCGGAGCAGCTGCAGAGAGATGATCAGGCCTGAAGGACGAGATAAAGCAGTTCAAAGACATATTAGAGCTGGGTATTGCTAAAATTGATCTTATAACCCACACATGTCAAACTCAAGGCCCTGCACTGTTTTATGTGGCCCTTCAATACATTTAGTAGTTTACATTTTTGGCACTAGGTTAAATTCAAACAGGTTTTAGATAGATTTGAACAGGTTTTAGATGGTTTTGATTTTTGCTACAAAGATTAACCTACTACTACCTATTACAACCTGTTTAAATCCAACTAAATCCTGTCCAAATATGACTAAAACCTGTTCAAATCTGTCTAAATCCTGTTCAAATCCACCAAAATCCGATTCAAATCCAACTAAAATCAGTTCAAATCCAACTAAAACCTGTCCAAATCTGACTAAAATCTGTTCAAATCCAATCAAAACCTGTTCAGGATACAATCTCTCAAAATTTAATCTCCATCTTCGGCCCCTGGAAGGATTATTATTGACTATTGCGGCCCCTCACCACTTTGAGTTTGACACCTCTGTTATAACCAAATAACAACAGAGATCTTTATGTCCACAGAGGATAAAAACACAAGCTAATTTGAAGCTTTTGAATACTCCTTTAATTGAGCTGATATTTGACAGGTTTTAACAGAGGGTCACATGGTGCAAGAGGCTGAAATACCCCACAGTGGCACTAATTAAAATGATTTTTCAGCTGATGTCAAGTCCTGACCTGTATGAGTCAGTCAGAGTCAGAGTTGTTTTGGATCATCATCGTCCCGGGAGACTTTAGGCTTGTGTTTTTGACTCATTTGGTGAGTTCTTATACAGTATTACCCTGTCTCTAATGTTATTTGAGTCACACACATTCGAATGTTTAATAATTGATCAATAAAAACTCATTTACAATAGACTGTGTATCAGATGGACATTGGGATCTCACCGTAGTTGTTGCTGGGAGTGGTGTATTTGGTGCTGGACTTTCGGATGATGTTCTCGTGGATCTGGTACCATTCGTTCTCATTGTTGCACCTTTGAAAATATATTTACAGAAAAAAAAACACACATATTTACACCAAACATAGTAAATTGATCTGTTTTTGTCTCCATTCACACCATGACATGACACTGTCTTTTTCAATGTTTTATTTAGACCTCAAATACATTGGGTAGGTGATATTTTTGGGGCTTTACACAGTAATCAGAGACAAAAGGCACTAAACTATTCTAAAAATATGTCATAGGGAACAATTCCAGTTCAAAAACAGACAAAATGACACTTAACAGAGGCCAAAAAGGAGCTTAAAATGAGGGTAAAGTGGCACAAATTGAAGTGATTTGTGAAAAAGACACAAATCAGTATGAAACCTCACATTAAAACACTGTACAATTTTAAAAAAGCGACCTACGTATCAAAAGTCTTATTCTTATTTACTATTGCAGCCTCTCACATTGCAGTTTAACTTCTGTCATAGATCATAAACTAAAAAAGACATTTGTGTAGCGCTGAAAGGACGTGTGCAAAAACAAACAAAACAATAAAACAGTAGGATAACTTTTCTTTTTTTTGTCATGGCCAAGACTTTGAATTTAGGTTGAGTTGTGTCCAGTCCCCGTTGGACAAAATGGGAACAATGGACAGAGAGTCGTTTTTGTTGGTGCATTAGAAGTATTCTTATTTCACATTATCAATTATTTACCCATTTATTTCAGTTTGTAACATGATCAAGGTTTTCTTTTTACACAGTTGAGGCCAGTCTTAAAAGCATACACCTTAAAACAACTAAATACCGCACGTTAAAGCTGAAGAATTAAATTTAGTGGTAAAAAAAGAGAAAAATGAAGAGCCCTAATGAGAAATGTTATGTGTAATAGTATAGTTTTCTGAGTTTCCAATCCACCAAACTTATTTTACTCTGGAAAAAGACAGTTTGATTTGATTTTGAAAAGTTTTTGAAGAAGTCCATGTCTCTTTTTAAACTGACTCATGAATTAGTCAATATTTTGCACAGATTCATGCTACGTTTAAGGCCAAATTATAACTCAAACAAAACCTGGAGCATAACAGTGGATCACAATAAGGACAGAAACACTAAAGCTCAACTCTATGATATAAAAACTCTCTGTACAAGATGAAATAACAGCAGCTTTTTCAGCAACGCCAGAGTCACGAACCTCATGAACAGCACGAGGCCTTGAACAGAAGATATAAATGAGCGGGTATAAAAAAGAAAGCACCCTCAGGAGTTCATCTGAGGCTGAAGACGAACTGCACACAGACAGTTACATCATGTCGTCAGTGGGAGCGCTGTAGGGCTCCTTCAGGACAGGCTTCAGAAGTCTGAGCCCAGAGGGAACCCCCACCAGCCGCTCTCTGTCTGTGAGGAAAAGGCAAAGGGCTGGAGGCGATTTAAGACGACGTAGATGTAGAAAAGTGTCTGTCGGCGGCGAACGGGACTTTATATTGTATATGTTTTGTGGCTTTTGAGCGAGTGCTTTTTCTTACTTCAAGCAACTCTATTTATTCATTGTTCTTGTAATAAGTTACTTCCTCGACATTTTACAAGATTTTTACACCTTTTCTAAGTTGAAATTCCAGCACTTTTCATTACTGACGGAAATGAGCAATTCTAATAAAATCAAAAAATGTACAGCTGTGGCATTTGTTACAGATGTTCATTAATGCAAATAAAATAAAATAAAATAAATAAAATTGTAGTTTGTGTGTAAATAAATAAATAAAAAAAATAAATAAATAAAATTTAAAGAATTAAATAAAAAAAATACAAAAATAAAATAAAATAAAATAAAAAAAATAAAATAAAAATAAATTTATAAAATAAAATAAATTTATAAAATAAAAATAAAATAAAAATAAAATAAAATAGTAGCTTGTGTGTAGTTGTGGTACTTACGTGTAGACCTTGAGCACAAAGTCTTTCTCCTCTTTGAGCTCAGAGATGGTCTGTAACACGTCGCTCATGGTCAGGACGGCGCATCCGTACGGACGACGATACTGGACGTGAGGAGGGCCCTTCTTACTGTCGTTCAGCAACATACGACCTGCAACGAGTTTATTGTACTTTCAGACACAACATAGTATTGTTCACTTACTTCTGGGTCATTAGTGAAAACCTGCAGCTATTTCTTATTTTTTTCAGGTTAAATTTTAAGCCTTACCTGTCCGTATCACCTGTGCGACTATGTACAGGTCTCTCTTCATGTCTTTGTTGCTCAGATCCTTCAGAAAAGAGATAAACAGTGGAGTCAATGGTTATAAAACACTGTGTGGGATGTTTTTTCACAAGGATCAGCTCAGGGCGAAGACAGGATGAACGTAACGAGCAGCAGACGTTGAATTTCACATTTATTGTCCAATATAACAAATCACAAATGTCACAGAGGGTTTTAGAGTCTGGACTGAGGGAAACTTCTCTCTTGGAAGACATTTGAATATAAAATGGAGGCCAAATGTTTAGGTGTTGGGAAAAGTCAAAAGGAAATGAGAAAGAAAAAAGTTTTTGTTACGTTTCCAAAGTTCAAAATGAGCATGAATGTTGGAGTGCTTTAAAATAGTGCTGGAAAAGCTTGAAGCTGCGTTGCATAGACCATAAAGTTCTGAAATATTGTCATCTATCACCATCACGAATGAAAATAAAACATACATATAGCTTTTTTCAGTTTTTATTTTGAAATTTCTGGATGACATTTCAAAGAAGTAACATCAAATAAGTTAGAGTTACTTAGATATGACTTACTTCCCTGTTAAAAACTGTTAAAAGCAAGGGTTATTGGGTTTAATTAAATAGTTTTTTTCACTGATTTAAACAAATAATCATATTATTTTAAACTAACAGTACTTTTATCAGGTCTTCTACTCTTAAATACTAAGAGATTTCTAAAGGTTTACACTTACTAACAACAAATTTCCTTTGGAGCCATCATGTAGGAAATATACTGACAATTATACACATTGTACATTTTGTCTGAGGAGTACAATGTATAGATTATTTCTGTTAAAAAAGGGAAATAATTTCACTATAACTGGGCACAGAGCACACACATTTATCCAGGACGTTCTGATTCAAGAGTGAAGCATTAGGGGGCAATATATCCTCACTTTTTATATCTTTAATTTTCCTTTAAACTGTCTGATGTGCCAACTACACTAATGACTTTTCACCATTTCACATATATTCTTGTGGTTTTACCGTGAAGAGTGCACACAGCCGGTCCACTTTCTCTGGATGCTTTGGTCCTCCATTTTTGTTCAGTCTCACCATGAACTTCTCACTGAAACAAACAAGAGTCTAATATTATAAACTGAACAACTTATAAACACCTAATACGGTATTTTTACTCATCATTGAAGAAACAAATAAATGCAACAACTATAACTCCTTTGTAAGTAATGAATCCATCATTTACAAAGATTTGATTGATGACTGATGATTGATTTTGTAAAAAGCCAAGTGTTAAAAATGAAAAACTCTCTCCAGTTCTTAATCTCTAGTGCCTGTGTAACCTCATTATCCGCAGATATGTGGTTTAGTTTACCCCGTTTGCCCTCTCAGGTCTCAGCAGGAGGTTTCTGAAACAGATCAGTTCGTTTGAGTTTCCTGCAGCCTCCCGGAGATTCAACGAGGAGTGAATCTCAAAAAGAAAGACTGCCTCAGCCTTTTCTGCTTCAGGAAAATGCAAAATATGATCTGTCTGTGTCAGCGTCTGCCTCCTGTTAACCTGGATTTTTCAGATTAATGTGATAAATGGGGATTTTATTGAGTAATAGCTGATACTGTATGCTTCTCTTGTAAAATGTTAAGTCAATTCTGGGATAAATACTGCTTTCTGAGAGTTTAAAGCTCTGGCGTCGGCTCGTTTCTGGTCTGTTTTCAAGCTGAGGTGTTGTGATAACGTTTGTAGTCGGAGAATTGGAGTAGAACTACTTTATTACAGCTTTTATTTTTTCCCTCTTCCAACACAAAACCCAAACATGCAAATCAT
The DNA here is from genome assembly GCA_036850595.1 of Rhyacichthys aspro. Taxonomy (NCBI): domain Eukaryota; kingdom Metazoa; phylum Chordata; class Actinopteri; order Gobiiformes; family Rhyacichthyidae; genus Rhyacichthys; species Rhyacichthys aspro. Next base: position 22,358,957 of record CM072152.1, on the reverse strand, counting down.
TGTTTCCGCTGTCTGTGTTGCTTTCAGATTTCTGAGGAATCCAAACAGATGCAAAGGCAACAATTCCTCTCAAAGCTTCACAAAGACAGACCTGTGTCTAACTCAGACTCCAGCCAGACAATGAAAATATCAGTGTTTGCACATATCTCTGCAAACAAGAACAGAAAAGACCTGTAAATCTCTCTCACACACACAATGTCAGAATATTTAAACAGACTTTTGAGTGTAATCCTCCAGAGACACTGAGGGCTGAGCAAACAAATACCGCAACATTGAATAAATATGTGTTTTACCACCGAGAGAAGGCTGGGTGAGTTTGTGCAGAAATGTTTTTCACTGGAAAGTTCGATGCACAATGTTAAGGCTTGGGTCAACTCATGTCAAGTTCATCAGAAGACAAAAATAGTGTGAGTTTGTAGTAATCAGGAGCTCACTTTTTACTGAGACTGAGACCAGAGTGTAGACTGGGACCAGTAAAGACCAAGTTAAGACTAAGACCAGTTTATGATACATTAGAAAAGATATGTCAACAGTAACAGTCGAGTCTTAGACCAAGTCCGAGCTCAAGGAGGTTAGGATTTTCTGAAAAAGGCAGAGTTAATAATAATAATAATAATCACAATCATAATCATAATAACAATAAAAATGTTGTGTTTGTCATTTTTTTCTCTTTTGTTTTTTTCTGCACCTTTATAAAATGCACAATGCTACTGAAATTAATTAAGTATAAATATGAAATTAATGTGTATAATCCCCTTTTTTGTTTTTAAGAGAAAATTAAATGAATGAATGAATAACAACAATGGATTAGATCTATATACCATTTGTGTTATAAACCTTAGAGTACAAGATTGTGTATAATGAGTAGTCTTTTATATTAAAAAACATTTAAATGGCCAAATTAATTCTCTTTTAGACGTTCTGTTGCAACATACGAAACTGTTCCCTGTTTTATTTTTACCTAACATACTATATACATCTGTACCATAGTGTTTTAAAGCCTTTATGACGATGAGTTGAGGCCTTTAAAGTCAAACTAAGTTCACTGCAAGCAAACATACTTTATTTATGATCATGCTTCAATGTGTTTTAAGCATATTTTATGACACTACTTCATCTTTCTATTGTCTTTAGACTTTGAAATCCTATAATGCATTAGACCGATAGGCACCAGAGCAGACACAGCTTCTTTTTATTTAATGGACTTATGTCAGAGTAAACTCAGTCCTCGTCTTTTCTTCCATTTTCTCCAGTTTCCTCTTCAGTCCTGCTCTGGAGAACGGTTTAACCCAAACCTGAGCATATCACTGTGCAGAAGATCTTAATTAAATGACATTTGTTACTTTTATTTTCATCTAAGAAGTATTAAGTTATTAAATGTGTCAGTCCGTGTCTTTGTGTGTGTCTTAATAAACCTGTGAGTGAAGTTCTCAGAGGATCGAGGCTTGGGGCCAAAACATCTTCAGTTTTAATTAGAGCAGAAACTAAATGTGCGACACCTGTTTTCCACTCGGGACACAACCTAACTTCACAAACAACACAAAAATTGCCTTATTTTTAAGCATCATTACTTCAGACACAGACGAGGTAAAAGTCTCTCAGGGAAGGTAAAATATTGGCTTAGTCTCAGGTTTATAAATTAAAACACTATATAGATCGAATCCTTTATTTTATTTTATTTTATTTTATTTTATTTTATTTTATTTTATTTTATTTTATTTTATTTTATAGAAGTCATTATTTTATTAATTTAATTTAATTTAATTTTATTTTATTTTATAGAATTCATTATTTTATTAATTTAATTTAATTTAATTTAATTTAATTTAATTTAATTTAATTTAATTTAATTTAATTTAATTTAATTTAATTTAATTTAATTTTATTTTATAGAATTCATTATTTTATTTTATTTTATAGAATTCATTATTTTTATTTTATTTTATAGAATTTTATTTTATTTTATTTTATTTTAGCCTCTTTTAGAAAATGCTGCAGAAAAACATGGGCTTTAGCTTTGTGTCCTATTCCTTCTTTTTTTTTAGTATTTTTTTTTTTATCTCTGTTAAGTTCAAACAGTTTGGACACATTTTTGGACATTACAGTGCTCAATCTGCCAATTTGAAATGTTTTATATTCAAAAAAGTCACCATTTTGCTTCATAATTACCTTATTTACATTAAACACTTACATTTAGATCCTAAGAACACACTATAAACCATACATCCATGAAACCGTGTGGGTGTGATCAGGACGAGCCCTCCCTGAACCTTCTCATAAACACAGTGCAGCACATATGCATGAAAACACGAACGCAGATGCACTGTAAATGATGTATGCATGGCTTCACTCCGTCACGTGTCTCAGACTGACACACAAACACACACAAAATGCACAGAATTCTTCCACATCACTGCCATCCTCCGCCTGAACCTACAGCAGCTGCATCTGCCACAAAAACATGCAAACACTGAGGAAACAAAAACTAGAAGAAACTAAGAATGGCCTAGATACTCTTTATTTTCTATAAATTACAGCTGGTGAAGAGGAATAATGTCATAACGGGGAGAAAAAGTTCTGCGTACTGATTGGTCATGTGACAACTTTCAATTTAACAGTCTTCGCTTTTAATAATGATTTTAATAAACATCTTATCTGACATCTTTTGACTTATCTAACACTGGAAACACCTTTGGCTTCACTTTTATTTATAAACTTTACTAAAATGCTTGTATTTTTCATCTAAACGTCTCATTCTACATGACTTTATGATATTTATGACGAAAAAAGAGGAAGATGTCCATCAGTTTTTTGGAGATGCTTCTCTTCTTTATCGTGAGACAAACTGGTTTAAATGTCTTAGCCTTTGCCTTTCAGCCGATGTTTTTAATAAAGACTCTTTTTCAAATATTTGAACAGTACCTGGGCTCACTTCCTCCTTTTAAGAGGATTCAAACTGAGCTGACACCATCTGCTCCGTCTCCTTCTGTGACCTTCAGCCCACAGACCTCACACTGAACTGATACTAGAGCATTTAATATTAATACTTTTATATGATTAATGTGATCACGCAGATAAATGGAGATTTATGGGTCTCTTCTCACATAAGAGTTGAACTGATTATTACAAAAGGATAACAACTGTTTGATTTATGTTCAGTAAAAGTCAACTGTTTGATGAGCAGATCAGTTTTAGAGGAAGCATTAATAGGTTTTTAATTATACATTTTGGTGAAGCAGGGATTTCTGGTTGAGATGTGTTTGGACGAGAAATTTAAGTCTGGAGTCGTGATGTAATTCAGTCGTATTATAACTCATCATGTACGAAAAGTTGAGTAGTCTGTTACAACCTCCATTACAGTCGTCCTGATTAAAGCGTTAGTGTCTAATTTAGTGGTGTCAAACTCAAAGAGGTGAGGGTGATAGTTAATAAAAATCCTTTCAGGGGCCAAAGATAGTGGCCTTATTTTCCTCCATTTATGGGAACTGGTTTTATTGGGGGTTTGGGATGTTTTTTTTGGTTGGTTTTTTTTTTTTTTTTTTTTTTTTTTTTTTTTTTAGAAGGGGTCAAATGAATTTGAACAGGTTTAAGATGGATCTGAGCAGGTTTTAGGTGGATTTGAACAGGTTTTAATTGAATTTGAACAGGTTTTGATGGATTTGAACTGGTTTTATTTGGATTTAAACTGGTTTTATATTTGTTTGAACTGGTTTTATTAGATTTGAACAGGTTTAAGTTGAAGTTTAACAGGTTTTAGATGGATTTGAGCAGGTTTTAGGTGGATTTGAACAGGCTTTAATTGAATTTGAACAGGTTTTGATGGATTTGAACTGGTTTTATTGGGATTTAAACTGGTTTTATATTTATTTGAACTGGTTTTAGTTGGATTTGAACAGATTTTAGGCAGAATTGAACCGATTTTAGATGGATTTTAACAGGTTTTAATTGGATTTGTTCAGATTATATACATCTTTGTTGTAAAAACTGGTTTAAGATTTTCATAACCAAATGAATCTGATTCAAATCCAACTAATGCCAAAAATATCACCTACTAAATGCATTGTAGGGCCACATGAAACATTGCAAAGGCCCCCAGGGACAACATGAGAGCACATACGCAGGTAAAGGTTTTAAAGAAAGGCTGATAGAGCAGGTTTGCAGCTGTTAAATGTATAACGAGGCTTCTCCAGAGTGACTTTCACAAAATAAATATCCTGCAGTGTTGGCTGTTGTTGCTGATGATTGGAGCCAAACCAGAAGCAGTACTTTGTCTGTACATCCTGTGATAGCTGCGCTTTTTGAGGCGTTTATAAGTAACAAATACGCTTCGAGACGCAGACACCTACACTTGGCTTAACGGCGACTACATCTCCTGCCAAATTTACTTTCACAATTGACATTATAAGTGACGCAGGACACACTAAAGGGACTATGTCTCTCGACTGACCTTGAAAAACAACTCTGTGTACTTCCACATATCTAGACCCCACATAAACATAAAAAAGATGAATGAATGTAAAGATTAAGAATTGCAGCATTGTTAAATCCTATAAAACTATATTATACTGTATCATTATGTTATAGTTTTGATTTTATAGAGCTAAACACTACATTAAATACATGCAAAAAACTGTAAAAACTGTATAAAGCAACTGTATCGTCGCCAATATTGAACATCTTTATCTTTCCGTCTGCAAGTAAAACCTAAATTAAATAAAATATACTAAAAAATGTACTTAAATCCACAATATATCCCAGCCCTTTCTGAAAACTCTCCACTGGGGAAGCACAAGACCTCAGGGAAGAAAATCAGAGACAAGAGAAAAAACACCTGCTGAGATTTCCTCGACTCCTGAGGCTCTGCTGATCACATACTGTACAAAAAAAAAAGCAATTCAGAGCACAAAAACAAAAACAAGCACTGGCTGGGTAAATTATCAGTGAAAATGGCCACTATTACTGCTGTTTAAACTTTAAAAGAGCTAGAATATTAAAAAGCGAGAGGCACGGTGCTGTTTTTTTCTCTGTTCTGGCTCCTCTCGTCTCGAAACGCGAGTGTCTCTGAGGAGGCTGCCATTAGACGCTGCTGCTGAGTCAGACTGGTGGAAATATACCGCCAAGGTCAGCTGCATACTGGCTGTAACTGAGAGGATAGCATCGTCCTGAGACAGAGAGGTACAAAATACAGCCTTTTGAGCCACAAACGAGAGATTGTGTTGATCACAGACAACGGTTAAAGACGGACTGAGCGTCTGGTTCAGTGAAGACGCCCCGAAAAGGTTGATCTTTTTGGTGGAGTAGTATTGGTCTCTGTAAAATTTGGATGGATAAAAGTGTAGAGAATTTACTATTTTATAAGAGACAGGCATGTTCTCTCTATCACCCCCTTGTGTTCAGAAACAGAATACTCTCCTTATGTCTGTATTGCTTTATTATTTACTTTTGTTTTGTTTCTTTTCTGTTATAAATTAATTTTTCATCATATGGCAAAGGAGAAAATGCCTTTGACTTCCATTAATGTGCCCATTGGTTTGTCCCAATTTAGTTTAATTAGGAAGTCACTTGTTAGATTTAAGCCTTAGCCTTCTGTTTTCTCTTAAGTTTAACCGTTTTATCCACGACTAAGGTCCCTGTTTTGTTTGTTTGTGTGGAGTCTGTATGTCCTTCCATCGTCCAAACATGTTTAGATGAATTGGAGAATCTTAAATTGCCAAGAGTGACTGATTGTGAAAGTGAATTGTTGCTTCAAGAACACCTGACTCCTGCTGAGAACACAGTGGAAGAACAGTCCTCCTCCTTTTACTCAGAAAAATGTGTGTTTTTGCATCAATAAATTCCAAATACAAGTACATTTCACTCATTAAGACACCTAATAATACTCAACAACTAATACTAATACTGATTATTAGTTAGTAAAAGCATTTAACACCACAAACATCCCAGGTTTAACATTAGCTCTCGTTTTTAATCACGTCTGTATGTTTTTCTAACTACAGTCCATGAAAACTAAAGGTTATGAGATTATTTAAATTATGTGCACTAAGCAAATAAATAAAATCATCTTCCATATGTTGAGTTCTTTCTGAGTTTCTCGAGGAGGCATTCACGCATGTTTAATTTTTTCCAAATGTTTTCCAAGTTTTTGAGGCAAACAAATGCAGCATATGTCTCTGTTTTTGTCTACGACGTATAAAAGAGAACAGACAGTTTAGCTCCAAGTCATTTTTTCTTTCATTTTGCTTATGCACAAAATCATTAGTTCCCTTAAACATCAGCATTATGTATAAAATTATGATTGACCTTATTATGAACTCCATATTGTGCGTCTTTATGGCAGTCTACATGGTCTGCATTAACCTCATTACTGACATTAGCAATTCCTGATGTGTTAGCTGTTGTGAACGCTAATGCATAATTGATGGCATTCATTACGGAGCGAGGCAGCGGGGGGTCATGTTTTATTCACGGCGCTTCTGTGTGGCCACTTGCTGCAATTTGTTAAGAAGGCAATATTAAAAAGTGCACCGAGGAGGAAATGATGTGGTGGAAAGGTGAGAGTGACACGCTGCTGGGTATTGTACTGTTCCTACAAATGGAGTTGATTTCAATTTTAAAAAAACATGATAAATAAATGAATACATACATTTAATAAACTACACACTGCACCTTTAAAGCGTTACAGCAGATAATCACGGCACAAGATGAGATTTATGTGGTCCCAACAGCAGAGGCTTATAACCTGTTCAAATCCTAATAAAACCTGTTCAAATCCAACTTAAACCTGTTCAAATCTGACTATAACCTGTTCAAATCTGACTATAACCTGTTCAAATCCTACTAAAACCTATTTAAATCCAACTTAAACTTGTTTAAATCTGACTATAACCTGTTCAAATCCTACTAAAAGTTGTTCAAATCCTACTAAAACCTATTCAAATCCAACTAAAACCTATTTAAATCCAAATAAACCTGTTCAAATCTGACTAAAATCTGTTCAACTCCAAATAAAACCTATTTAAATCTAACTTAAACTTGTTTAAATCTGACTAAAACCTGTTCAACTCGAACTGAAACCTGTTCAAATCCAATTGAGCCTGTTCCAATCCAACTAAAACCTGTTAAAATCAGCCTAAAACCTGCTCAAATATGCCTGAAACCTGTTCATATCCAACTTAAACCTGTTCAAATCTGACTATAACCTGTTCAAATCAAGTTAAACCTGTTTAAATCCATCTAAAACCTGTTCAGATCCATCTAAAACCTCTTCAAGTCCAATTTAAACGTGCTTATATCCAACTAATATCTTTCAAATCCATCTAGTTAAAATCCGACTAAAACCTGTTTGAATTTATGTAAAACTTGTACTTAACTTGTATAAGAGTAAAATCTGTTTGTTCACCAGTGCCGTTTACCTGATGGTCTTGGCCTCTCTCAGGTCGTACAGAGAGAAGAAAATGTCGGTGTCTTCTCCGATGCTGTTGTAGGTGAAGCTCTTCAGGTTGACCAGTAGGTGGTGTGGTACAGGAACCCGACATGGCTCTCCGTGACGCTGACGGGAATTGTCGTTCTGAAAACAGACGAGGGCATTCGATGAAGATGGTTTTGTCCGTATCCCATATTCTCAAACATTTTATTACAGTTGTTTCTACTGAGAGCAACACAACCAGTTAATAGGTTTAGGGGGCAATTACTTTTTCACAAGGTAGGTTTGGATAGCTTTTTTCTCTTAATAAAAAAAAAAAAAATCATCACTTAAAAACTGAATGTTGTGTTTACTTGGGTTATCTTTGCCTAATATTTACATTTATTTGATGATCTGAAACATTTAAGTGTGACAAATGTGCAAAAAATAAGAAATCAGGAAGGGGGCAAATACTTTTTCATGGCACTGTATCAATACATTTTCGACTTGTTGATATAAAACAAACTGCTCTGGATGCAATTAGATAGAAATACAACCAGTCAAGCCTGATCCATTTTAGATCAGAGATAGTGGCTGTGAAGGGAAAGGATACCAAGTGAAACAAGAGAATTTTCATGATGTGAATGGGTCAATGAAGCACTGTTTGACTGTTACCGCTGCATATTTGTTTGTTTATGAAGCAAAAAAAGTGAGATCTGGTTTTGTTTGGACTGGTTTTGCACAACAACTTGATTAGGAACAAAAAAACATATTCCAATCGAAACTGAGGGTGTTTTTTCTTGCAATCTCATTCAAAAATCATGGAGGTAATTATTTCTGTCGCTGCAAAATACTATGAAAATGCAACACAGTTTTTGAATATTGCATGGATGATCTGATTTGTGACATGTAAATTTTAACTTTGGGACATTTTTGGAATAGTCTAAACATATCTAAAGAGAAACATTTGATTTCAACTGGATACACAAGTGCAATTTACTTTTATTTTACTGTCAACTCCAGCCACATAGTGTACCTTAACACTACTGCAGTCTCTGTGATGCACATGTTGCAAATGTTGATATAAAAACAATGCATTTTCCACGTACTGTGCTGCATAATCGTACATAAAAAACAATAAAAACAGTCAAAATGCTCTGAGTCACTGGTTTTGCCGGTTACCTGTGTGGTGCTCTGTTGGACGCTGTGTCTGCTCGACAGGTGCTGTGAATAAAACACAAACTGTTAAAAATCAGGTCTGAATAAACCTCTTTCCTCTGAGCTCACGGTTATCTCTCTGTTTTTTTTTTTTCTTCCTCTTTTGATCACTTCATTGTCTCCGTCAGATGATGAAAACCCTTCAACGCCCCAGAGGCTCATTATGGCGACTTGTCTCTCCTTAAATCTGAGGAGAGGCTGCGCGGGAGGACGGCCACGAGAAGTGAAAACCTGTTTGATGAATTGGAGTAATGACAGTCAGATTCAAGCTGTCTGCAAATGTTCAGCCTGAGCGGAAAATTAATGCTGACATAAACCCACACTGCACATGACAAACACACACATTTCCAGAGTAGACACATCACAAATGCTCCGTCAGTTTCGCTGTGTTTGTAGAAGTCAAAGTGATATAAGGTAATTGTATAGAAGCCGGGTTAAGCAAATGGAAAATATGTACACGCCTTTCGAGTCTTACGGCTGGTTTGCATCATGTTTGTGGCAATGTCCATACATTGTTTATGTAGCGTCCTCATTAATCCATGGTTTTATAAACTCTAAGACTGAGATTTTTTACACGGAACCAGTTTAAGTTTGATTAAACCTAGGCTGTGTTTTAGTGGAGGCTACAAAAAACACTGGAGGATGCTGGATTCTTACTTAATTGTGCAACAAAACCAGCTTAACATGCATTTTTTTTACAGTGCTGTTTAAAAATATAATAAATATAATTAGACTGAATGAGTGTCAGATCAGGAAGACGTCATTTAATGTCTTAAACTATTCCTGTGTTGAGCTGAAACAGAAAATAAAAAATAGGTATATTATATTTACTCAAATGCTATTTAATTATTTATTATTTGTAATGTTATCTCACTTTATCTAATGAACCCTTTGTGAGTGCATTAAAGTAACTCATTATTTCTTTACAAATGGAGACTATCCAAGCGGTGAATGTCTTCTGAAATGGTCATTTTAGTGTATTTTGTATTGTATTGTATTTGATTTTATAAAGCGCTTTTCAAGGCACTCAAAGCTCTTTACAATTGATTCCATTATTCATTCACTCCACTGTCTATCTTTGTATTTGTCTATTTCTGCAGCCTCTATTTGAGTTTGTAAAGTGTGTCACTCTCAGGGGAAAGTTATAGATTAAGATTAACGTGATTTTACTGATCTCACGTCGAAGAACTGGCTAAAAGTGACCCAGGGCTGCTTTAAATATGATACATCTATAAAAATCAGTCATTCAAACTTCAGTATCTGAGGATAAACATCGTGTGACCCTCTAATGGTGAACTTAGTGTATCATTATGATCAGAAACTGGCAGCTGAAAAACCAAATTCGACCGATCTAAATTGTAATTGCTGTATCTCCTTAAACTCATTTTCTTTCCACCATTTTTCCTGCCTCATATTTGTCATTTATTTATCAATCTCAAGGACTTTGCTCGGTTACATTTACACATTTTGTCACGTTAAATCATAATTAAGTATCATCTTTTGTTTTGCATTACTCATTATTCTTTCTACACTTTTATCTCTCTATGATATGACGTCTTTCCGATCTTTAAAGCCAGCATCCGTCAGCTTCCCAACTTTCTGCCAGCAGCTCCTTTCTCTCATCTTCTCGTCTTTATTTTATGTTCGGCCTGTGTCTGGATCTGTTCCTAGGCAACAGAACAAAAGGGAATCACCACGGCGACTGCGTTCGAGTCGTTTGAGTGGTGCTGCTCTGCTATTTAAAGCTGAAATGATGTAAGACTCGATCGTGAACTATTTTCTGAGACTTTGTAAACAGAAAACCCTTTTTAAAGCAGAGGCATGAACACAACGGAGCTTGAACTGTTTTCATTCAGGTTTTTTTTTTACAGTACAGCCTTGTAAATCTGGCACAGACACTTACTACTCAATAAGATGAAGTGATTATAAAAGATAAAGTTATTAAACATAACAAGCTTACTCAACCAAACCTTATGTAAGATTTTGCCATAATAAAACTTAAATTGATAACCTCTTGTACCAGAAAAGGAAATGTTTTGGGTTGTGTTTGCTGTACAAGGACAAAATGTGAATTACATATGAAGCCCGCCTCTTAAAAAAGGCCAAGTACGAGTTACAGATGTGCAACAAAACACATAACAACAGAGAATGACTTGTTACGTACCATTTTATAAAGGTCTGAGACACTTATGTGGTCCTCGTCCACCATCTCGAACTCCTTCCTCGGGACTAGATCCAGGCCCAGGTGTCTAACAAACAGAAAGAGGTCAGTGTCAGAGCTCTTTCAACTTTATGTAAACCTTACACAACATTAAGCTCTGATACTGGCACAGAAACCAATACAGAGTGTGTTATTCAAGACTAGTCGTGATAATCAAACCAGTTTTAAGCCTAATACTATTTTTCCAGCTTAGCCCTTCCCTTAAATAGCACTGTTGCAGTTTAAAATCTTTATTATTGTCAAAAGTAGTTACAAATGTGCATCTCTTTCAAAGCCGTGACGCAGGTGAACACACTGTCTTCCTGGAAATCTCTTTTACCCCTCTGTTTTCAAGTGTGGTCCCTGAAAATCTCCTTCCCCCGAGCCCTTTCCCTCGATCTAAAAGAGAACTGCATCACGTGAACACGCAAAACTATTAAGAAGAATTAAGAATTAAGAAAATCTTCGTTTTGTCTCATCAATCAATACATTTTAGACACTGAGCCAAAGACCACAACTTGTTTATTTGTGAACCTCATGCTCTGATTGGACAAAATGCACTATTGGACATTATTTTTAGTTTTATTTTAGTTTGTCATTAGATTGAGACTGAACAGATTAGTCAAGACTGCACTAAACACCATAATGTACATAAAATCGTCCTGATACATTCACTTTCAGCTCAATCCAAACTACACAGACGTTACATTATGACCACTGTCTAATAATGTGTGGGTCCCTTTTGCCCCTAAACAGCCCTGACCCGTCTAGACTTGGACTCCTCTAGACCCTGAAGGTGTGGGACCTGGCTCCAAGACGTCAGCAGCAGATCCTTTAAGTCTCTGTAAGTTCCAGGTGAGGCCTCCATGGATCAGACTCGTTTGTCCAGTACATCCCACAGACGCTCCAACACCTCAAACTCAGACCAGGACACCTTCTTCCATTGTTGGGGTCAGAGGTCACCCGGACTGGTCCCAAACACAACAAACTAATCCACTGTTTATTCTGACACCTTTCTATCAGAACCAGCTTTAACTTCTTCAGTGATTTGAGAACAGTAGCTCATCTGTTGGATCGGACCACACGTGCATCAGTGACCCCTGACCCCGTCTCTGGTTCACCTCTGTTCCTTCCTTGGACCAGTTTTGATAGATTCTGACCACTGCAAACCGGGAAAACCCCACGAGAGCTCGAGTTTTGGAGATACTTTGACCCAGTCCTCTCCAAACTCACTCAAATCCTTACACTTTTTCATTTTTCCTTCTTTTAACTCATCAACTTTAACACTAAATGTTCACCTGCTCCTAATATATCCCACTGATGAAGACATAATCCACTCCTTCATTGACCATAATGCAACAGTCAGTGAACTACAAGCAGATAAAAACAAAAACACAGTTGCTTTTTCTAGGTAAAAGATACTGTTTTCTGTTTATCCATTTTTATTTCCACTAGTCTGAACGTGAAGTGGAATCAGATGTAGTGCTGTTAAAGTTTCCCACATCATCATAAGGAGAGATTTAGTGAATAATAAATCTTGAAAGCAACACTTCTCTGGATAAAAAGCAATACATTTTGTTAAACCAAGCCGAAAAACGCTTCAATTTCTGTCTGATCAAGTTTAAAATGGAAAGAAGAGAGTTTTATAGACAACATATTCCCTTCTGTTACTGTGTGCTCTTTCACTTTTACCACACAATAAAAGAAGCTATTTGATTTATAATGCTCTCATGCATTTTTCATGTGTTTTATATGTCACATGCAGCACTAATTAGCTGTTAAATGTTGTCAGTCAACTAAATGTGATCAGAAAAACAAGGTCAAATCAGCAGCGACTGTGGTTTATTTTGTTAATGATACTTTTCCATGTAACTTGTCATGTTTGGAATCTAACCATTAAGTCTCAGTTTGTTTCATCTTTAGACATCGATGTAGAGAGAATAATATTAAAACAAACATAAACCGTCCACAAACATCACCTTCTCACCTCAGTCTCCCGGGTCTCGGAGACAGATACAGTAAGAAACCACCAACCTTTCATATCTCTAGTATTAATAACTCAATTCCAACTCAAAAGGCAATTTCTTTCCATTTCATCTATTTTCTATCAGGTTCAGTGAGCTCCCGAGAGTGTTTTCAGCCGCGGCTCTACGCCTTCATCCACCTGCCTTCAATCACACTTTTATTTGGCCAGTGTCGGAGAAAAGGGTTGAGGGAGCTCACTGCCCGGACGACTCCAACATTCATTTTGAGAGAAGGTCGCCTTAAAACAACAACAACAAGGAGCCAGAGCAGAAGAAAGGGATTCGGGTCAAGAAATATGAGCAGAGTAATAGACTCAGCTGACGTTCTGTTCTAGTAAAGGATAAAAAAAGAGTTAAATAAGTTTTTTAAACATTGTGCAGTACAAAAAATTCAATCCGTTTTAGAACTAATTAGAGCTTTGTGTAGATGGTAGTGCAGGCTCCCAAATTACATTAAACACCTCTGCATTTATTTGTCTTGGGGCATATTGGGACAGAGATATATATGGGTCTGCTTTATTTAAAACCAGCTCAGATTGTGGTTTCCTTCACTGGATGAGCTTGAAAAAAGATAAAACACGAGCAACCAAAAAGAAATCTCCCATAAAAAATGAAAATCTAAATCCATTTTCCTCAGGTTTCAGGAATATCTTTTGAAAAATCTTAAATTTGCAGCAATAACGGGAAAAAAATTGGAATTAAATAGAAGAAAAACCCCTGAATATTTTTACTTGTAACACAGACATCCACTGGTGCTTTAGGATTAGAAGAGTCTGATGGAAACAAACCTATGTATTTACTTATATATTTGCAACTTTTATGCTATTTCATATTTTAAAGAAACTTCCAAAATATGCACACATCTTTTAATTAGGCTCTACTTATCTTCTCCTATTCAAATGGTTCTTATTTTGACAATTTCTCCCTAAAACATCTGTATTTTGGTGAAATGTTAGATCCATTAAATCTGGTGAGCGGGATTTTGCAGAACTGTCCAATCACAGCGTCTCTACACAGATACGCTGCTGGTGTTTGTCTCGTGTGGCTGTTCGTACTCGTTGCCCCAGTCCAGTCTGACGGTGATGTGTCTCTTGACGTCCCGGCTCTGGTCCTGGGTCAGGTGTCCCGACAGCAGCTGCCTCCTGAGGTCGATCAACTCCATCATCACGTGGCGGACCTTGTAAAACAGGTCCACCTTGTGTTTCTGCAGAAAAAAGAGAGAGAAAAGACAAGAGAAAGAGCGATATTGGATTTATCAAAGCTGAGTGAGACACAGAGAGTTAATGTTGGCGTCTTTTTGTGTTTGTGCCAAAGTCCTCTTTACTTGAAGGTAAAAACAACCCAGAAACTTCAACACACTTTAATACAGCTACTGGTTGAATGTCTGCTTTATTTAGCCTTTAGAGAGAACTGAGAACCGTGCCAACAAGTACTGGCCGAGAGGCAGAAAAACAGTCTATCACACAACTCACATCAACAAACACATTCACTCAGGCCAACATCTACGGAAAAGCTTTGGCTCAGAAACTAAATGCTGTACCTTTTCATCATGAGCTATATCTGTCTGTACTGACAGTAAACGGGCCGAGTATGAGGACACATTGAAATGGACATTAAGGTAGTAGAGGGTTATTTTTGATGGCCCCATTTACAGCAATTTCTGGTTAAAATGATATAAAACAAATGAGCGGAAACACATTTGCAAAATACTGAACCATCTCGTCAAAAATGTACAGAAATAAACATTATATGGCTTTTAAAAGTAAGTTCAAACAGACATAAAACATGTATTTTATGGTATTTTCACTTGTAACACATGAATACTGCGTTAACGTACTTTAGCCGCTTCTGTTCTTAGTTTTATCATTTATCCCGAGGCCGTCAACAGAAGGGAGCGGGTTAATAGTCCACTCAGGTCCTGGTTGGAAAGTGTTTGAAGCATTATAAAACATTTAGCACAGAGCTGGGAAAAGATTGTCTGGTTTCTGTCTGTTTCTGTTTGGGTTTGTTGAACAATAACAAATCTCTGGTTGAGTTGAGTTGGAGGTGGAGCTGTTTTTGGAAACCTCAGCTTTATCCCCACAGCTTTTTATTGATTTGTGTCGGGCCTAAAAGTGTCTGTGCTGCTCATTTGTTGCTCATCATCCTTCTCTTTTTACCTGTGGTTTACCTTGGATTATTAAATGTTCTTTTCCTGTAAAAGTCAATAAAACGGTGGGGAAAAATATCTTTGAAGCATGTTACACAAACTAAAATGTCCCATTCTGGCCAGAGCTGTGCTGCAGATCCAGATCCAAGGTGTTAGCAGCAGATCCTTTAAGTCCTGGTAAAACAAGCCCTCATAAATGAGACTTGTACTGGTCACTGCAGACTAGGAGCAGCCCACAAGAGCCACAGTTTAAGAAATACTGCCAAAAAACAAGAAAATGGTCCTTGTCAAAGTCACTCAAGTCTTTATTTTGACAAATATAGGATTTGAAGATTCAAGTCATTTCATCCTTCACTGACACTTCACTCACACTCGCACCTGTGTCTCTCACTAGACACAATCATTCCTCACACTGAATGGTTTCCACTGAACAGCCACTGACAGCACTGTGTGATTTAGCTTCTGTGTAACAGACCATCTGGACAGTCAGGTTATAGTCGATGTGAGGCCTGATAACATTCAGATGGATCTGGGTTGTTCCATTGACAAAGCCTCCTCGATGATGCATAAAGCCTCCACCTTCAGAAATATGTCCTGATGGCTTCTTCTAAAACTATTTCTACAATAATCTGGATGACTGAACATGTTTGTAACTTTCAAATTAGGCATAAGTTACACACGTTTGTTCAAAGTTAAAACCTGTTTCCCAAAGCGCAGAGTGATTAGCATCGCTCTCTGTGACAAGTGCTCAAGGTTATAAACAACTTTTAGCATCAAGAAGTGGCTCATTTGAAAAGGATTTTCAGCTGTTGCTTAGCAACTGAAACATTGACAACACTGAGCTGCTGTCAGCATCTGTTTACTATTTGTTTTAAAGAGATGCCCGATGGACAGAGTCTTTCAGAAATGGTGCATCAAAGAGAAGTTATCATAAAATGAGAGAGGAAACTGAAGTAAGTTTTCTAATCAGAGGACAAAGACATAACCCAGTGAAATCATTGCAGGACTAAATAATTGCTTTTGATTGAATTATACATTATTAATCAAAGTAATACATCAGTTTGCTGTAGACAAAGATAGCATTTAGAAGTGCTTTCATTAAATAACCTCAAGATGAGGCATTAACTTTAAACTAAGCTCCTGAAAACTATAAAACAGTGAAAGTCGGATGAATTACAGTGAATCCTCAGCTCACACTGAAGTAAATAAATCCAGCTCTGATGCAGGAGCAGAGAAGAGTCTCTGGTAGAGGGCTCATTTTCGTATTGTAAGTTATTGTGTACTTTACATTTGGCAGAATACAGTGTGTTCCCGAGGGCGCTCTTCAATCACAGCTGAATCACTGCAGTCAGCACTAAACCCGGCCGCACGGAGCCAGCACATCTCAGTTTGATGCACCACCAGCGTTCACAGCAGCGGCAGCCGAGGACCAGAGTTCACCGACACATTTCCACCTGAGAGCTGCCTGAGAGCTGCCTCACGCCGGCCTCACGCTGCAGGCCTCCAGGAAACTGAGCGAATGTGCTTGGCTCAAGTTCACCTCAATAAAAGGAGACTAACGGGGTGTCATTTCACTTTAGTGCTGCACGAACACAAAGACATATTCAGCACAAACAGGCTTATGTTGTTGTTGTTGACTCAAGCAGAGCACTTAACCACAGGAGTTTGTTTTATAGGAAATAAACATTTGAATCAGACTCATGTTTTATTTCTTTCTGCATTCCTAGTAAACAATTGAATAAACATGAATAACTCCTTTATAAATGTCTTCTTGATAGGTTTGGGTTACATTGAAATAGAAATGAGACATTAAATTTCAGGTTGAATCCTAGAAAGCTTTTAGGGTTTAGGTAAAAGTTGTGTGATTTAGTTCAAATATTAGGCCAGAGATATAATTCTGTTTGAATGTGTAGGTTTGACATGTCAGAGGCACAACATGCAAAAGTTAACACGACACATGCACGAGCTACAATATGTGAATGTGTGCTGGTTGTGTTGACGTGTTTAAGTGATAAATATGTGGCAACGTCAGAGCACATTCACAGGTAAAGGTTTCAAAGAAAGACTGAAAGAGCATCTGCATAATGTGGCATTGCACGATGTCGATCAGTGACAGCACTAACCCAAACGCAGTAGCATACTTTAGCGTCATGCATCGTGTGAAAGTCAAGCTGCGCTGTTCCCTCTCGAGGAGTATTGTGTGGTAAAGTGGGAAAGTGTGTGAACAAACACGACATAACAGCAAGTATATCTGCAGCTGTAGAGGTATTGGATATTTTTAAGACTGTTTTTCAGTATTAAACGCCCTGCTATCTTAACATAAATGCAACAAGGTGTTTTTCTGCTTAAACGTTACCTTTATGAAGCATGTTCTTACAAAAGCTTTTCAACAAATGAGGATGAACTTGACATTTAGTTTTTTTAATAAACTAAATCAGTGAGACACTTTTTCCCAGGATCAGGGAAAAATTAACTGATCCTGAATATTATTTATCATGTTTTGAGTTATTCCACGTCTAACACATTACACATCTGCTACAATACAGTCATTTCCTACACTTTAAATGCATCTTGAGTCTCTCCCAAACCACAAGCTGAGAGGGACAGCTCTAAACAGTTTAAACCTCCTATTGTGCTCACTGATTCCTTCATTTAGAATCTAATCTATCAAATAGAAAATGAGGATAAGCAAAATGTTGAACTAATATAGTACATTTACTAAGTTGGAGCAAGTGCTGACTCACTCAAAGTGGAGAAACTCATTTTCTTTTATTCAGATACAGCAGATAATAGCTCAGAGATGTGTGGAGCTGAATCGTGCAAAGCAAAGCGAAATCACAGCATTGTAAGGCTGAGTATAGACCAGGTAAAAGCCCACAACTGCACTTAAACAACCAGGAGACATTAATATACGGTCTGGGTATTAAGGCCTCCCTCAATTGTCCATTTTTATCTGCTTTAAATCTACTATTTTCAGGTTTTATCCAAGACATCTGGACACAACATTCAGTAGGTGGCAGCGCTGTGACATTTGACCCCGTTCGAGTCGAGGCAGACGTGGAGCAGGTGCAGAGACTGGCGCAGCAGAAGGATAAGCATCGTTTCCAACACGAGCTGGCTCTTAAACGCATCCACCCACAACATAAACACAGGCGAGAGACTTAAAGTTATCGGGCTGCACAGAGACGCGGTCAGATGAGTCATCCTCCGTATTGTAATCAAATGACAAATGACAAAGACTATAAACCGGGACAGACACAAAAGATCTGTCAGCTTTGTCTTCATGTCAGAGTTAATGATGGGGCGGGCAATAAAGATGAAAAAGTTCACAGTAACATATGTTTATTTAAAGAGCCATAAAACAAGCCGAGAAAACAAGCTGACAGATACTTTTCTGAACTTCAGGAGCAGCACAAACTTAGTCAACAAGTACATATTTAACACACGGAAAGAAAAGAGCTACGGCTTTTGTTGATGAGTTGAACTATTACACTGTACGTTTACAGCAGAAGATCATTACAATCAATGAAATGTAGAATATGCAGGGTTCTTACACCTTTTCTGTTACACCAGTTCAGATTCAAGCACTTTTCAAGCACTTTCAAGGTGTGTTTTCATGTTTTTCAAGCACCTTACAACTGCGGTAAATTACATGTTAACATAAATATACTGTATGTAGTTTTTCTGATTTAAATCCATTGCGGTTTAAAAAAGACTTTAATTGTTTGAATTGTTGAATACTTTGGAGCTCAGACGAGGCTAAATTAAACTTGTCAAAAAGATCAATTTATTCGATGAAGTGTCCCTTTAAGTTTGGTCACTTTTTACGGAAAGCAACACAATCAGAATTTCAAGCACTTTATCCAAAATTTGCTGACTTTTACAACCTTGAAAACACTAGATTAACGCATTTTCCAGGATTTCAAGGCCCCATACGAACCCTGAATGTGCACATTTACCCGACCGACGCACTGAGGAATTTTATGGAAACACTTCAAAGAAAGGTTGGACAAATGATTATGAACTTATTCTTCATGCATCATTTCATGTATTAACATTTCGGGAATAAAAATGTTTTCTTTCATGAACAACACATTAACTGACCTGAGCTACATAATCATAAAGTATGATTTATTTTGATTATGTGCACCACCTCGTGACAAAAGCCTCTGGGATAGTCTCTAGTGTCTGTGACCCACGGCAGGAAACGCCTGAATGAATCAATGAACATAACAACAAACCACTTTTATTGAATCAAAGACTGTCTTCAGGTTGTTTGTTTATATAAGAGGCAACATATACTATACTCAACTATACTGGCCAGGAGTCATCTTCAAAATTTAGACTCAGCATCATAGTTTTTCTATTATGTTAAGTTTATAAAAAAAGAACTTTCCTTCCAAAGAACGACATTCACAATGAAAAGAAAACAAGAATGATATTACACCCAGAACATGATTCATTCTCAGCATTAAAACTTTCAAGAATAAAGAGTCACATTTAAAAAATAAAGCCCTTTTGGTGGATTTTCGGGAAAGTTTGATATCACGGCTCTTTCAGTAAACAGTGACTCACAGTTGTTTGATGAGTAAATGTTTTTAGAAAATGATGTGAATTTCTGGAAACTGTAATAAAATTTACGAACAGTGCCAGGACTTAACGTCAGTGACGCAGCAGAAACAACCCTGTGCTATTTATCTCATGTCAGCTGCCTACATTTAAAACAAGACGGTGTAAATCTCTTTTGTGCTCATATATTTGTTTGAGTTTAGTTCCCACAGCCTTCTCCGTTTCCCAATCTGCCTCCTCTGTACGTGTCCCCAGCCGCAGTGAGTAATCACACCTTCACATCCTCCAGGACTCGCAGCACAAACAGCATTTAGCACATCTTTACCACTTCAGCTCCATAAAACGCAGCCGAGCACATCTCCCATAATGACGCTGTTTGTGGAAGCTATTCGGTTTCATTAGACCTCCATAATATCGGCGGGAAAACCGGCAAAACACATCCTAATAGAACACAATACAGTATATATATATAAACACACACATCAGGTCTTTTCATTTGGAGGCGGCAGAGGAAAACACAGATAGCACTTTCACATTTATATAGTAAAACAAAGCAAAAACATATTACTTGGTGGATTAAGTCAAAACGGACTTTCCAATAGGTTAAATGAGTGTGGGGTTTCAAGGTAAAGACCAAAACGAGCAGCTAAGAAGTCCTTTTTGCTTTGAATATTCATTTTTACTTTGTCAAAAAAGTGTATTCAACCCTGTCTCCATTTGTTATGAATTATAAAAAATGTGTTTGAGCCTTTCTTGGTATTAAATCTGTCCAGAACAAATTTGTAATAAAAAAAAAAAGTGACCTATTCTATTAATGTAAGACAACACTGATCCCTAAGAAAGTCCATTAAAACTGATTTTTGTCCAGCTTCCGGGTGTGCTCTAAACTACAAAGTAAATCAAACATTTATTTTCCTTTTTATTGCTGCATTGGCCTCTTGCTTTTTAAAGTAAGAGAGATAATATAAAGATCTTCGTCACTCCGACAGCTCACAAACTGAGGAAGCCCGCAGTAAGGCCCTGTCTGTTATTAAACACCTTCAACCACAACATAAAACTCCAGAGCGGCGATAGAGACGGGGACAGTCTAAAGGTGGGTCTCCAGAGACGAAGAGACTGTTGCAGCTTGGCATTAATATATAATGGGATTTTGATTGAGTCTGACAGCTGTAATGTCTAATGGGACACTGGAAACAGCTCTGTTCCATTAGCAACATCTCGCAACAATTTCACACCTGACAAATGAGAAAGGCAGAATAAGAAACACTGTCTAAATGCAGCTTTGACACAGAATAAATGATGTTCTGAATTACTCAAAATCTAATGAGAATTAAATTATGTTAATTCAGCTGAGGCGAAAATTGAAAATATCTCCAAATGTGTTGACTTTATATTATTACTGTAGCGTCCCTCGGAGAAAACCACCTTTTGAGAATCAACCTTCTCTGTTCAAGACAAAATATAATTGGCGTCAAGTTAAATATAAAGTGAAGTGTGTTGTGTTTTACTTCACAATGTTTTGAGGTGGTTAAATTCTTTTAGTTTGTATTGCCTAGGTTTAACTTACACAAACTACAGCAGCCTCAGAGGGTCAAAAGTCAAACTACAGAAGCCTCAGAGGGTCAAAAGTCAAACTACAGCAACCACAGAGGGTCTAAACTCAAACTACAGCAGCTTCAGAGGGTCAAAACTCAAACTATAGCAGCCTCAGAGGGTCTAAACTCAAACTACAGCAGCCTCAGAGGGTCAAAACTCAAACTACAGCAGCCTCAGAGGGTCAAAACTCAAACTACAGCAACCTCAGAGGGTCAAATCCCAAACTACAGAAGCCTCAGAGGGTCAAAACTCAAACTACAGCAGCCTCAGAGGGTCAAAACTCAAACTACAGCAGCTTCAGAGGATCAAAACTCAAACTAAACTCAAACTACAGCAGCCTCAAAGGGTCAAAACTCAAACTACAGAAGCGTCAAAGGGCCATATATCATATACTTCACTAAAATTATTATATAAAAAAGTGACGAGCAACATTTCCCAAGTTTAACTCTCTGTAAATGTCAACTTACAGCTACAGGTTATTATATTTTC
The DNA here is from genome assembly GCA_036850595.1 of Rhyacichthys aspro. Classification (NCBI taxonomy): domain Eukaryota; kingdom Metazoa; phylum Chordata; class Actinopteri; order Gobiiformes; family Rhyacichthyidae; genus Rhyacichthys; species Rhyacichthys aspro. Next base: position 22,337,310 of record CM072152.1, on the reverse strand, counting down.
AAGAAGCAAAATAGTAAAAGTAAAAGTGTGTAATAATTTTTTATTCTATCCATGTTCAGGCTCTAATGGAAAAACAAAAAAACAAAAACCTGATTATAGCTTCCCTCCTTGTTACAGATTGTCACCTTCAAAGCTCAGTCAAACAAATATAAATGTTTTGTTTATAATGTGATCGGTAAATTCATCTGACAGTTTAGACTACAGCTTTAATCAGATAATGTGTGTGTGATTACTGTGAGGAAGAAAAAGGGACGAGAGTCAACTTGGCAGCTCCCGAATCTGCAGAGACCCTCACAACACCTCCGTTCCATTAGTGGACGTCCCGCTTCATTTTCACACCTGTCAAACGGCTGAAAACAACAGCTCTGAGGCTAATCGCTGGAGCCATTGTGTTGCATTTGGTCTCTTCAGCTAAACGCTTATCACATTATGTTGTCACTGATTTTTAGAGTTGGCATTGCCCCATTTGTATCTTTATCTTTTACATCAATAAATGAAAAATCAATGGCTCCCAGCAGTGCGGCATAAAACTAAACAAACATTCACGTTTATTTATATACATTTATAAATGTAAAGTAGGTATAACGGGTATATTCCATTTTCATTCATTTAATTGATTCCCATTTTGGTTTAAACTTCTCTCTACAAACTCAGAGGCTCAAAACTCAACCTACAGCAACCACAGAGAGTCAAAACTCAAACTACAGCAGCCTCAGAGGGTCAAAACTCAAACTATAGCAGCCTGAGAGGGTCAAAACACAAACTACAGCAGCCTCAGAGGGTCAAAACTCAAACTACAGCTGCCTCTGAGGTTTAAAACTCAAACTACAGCAACCTCAGAGGGTCAAAACTCAAACTACAGCAGCCTCAGAGGGTCAAAACTCAAACTACAGCAGCCTCAGAGGGTCAAAACTCAAACTACAGCAGCCTCAGAGGGTCAAAACTCAAACTACAGCAGCCTCAGAGGGTCAAAACTCAAACTACAGAAGCCTAAGAGGGTCAAAACTCAAACTACAGCTGCCTCTGAGGTTTAAAACTCAAACTACAGCAACCACAGAGAGTCAAAACTCAAACTATAGCAGCCTGACAGGGTCAAAACTCAAACTACAGCAACCTCAGAGGGTCAAAACTCAAACTACAGCTGCCTCTGAGGTTTAAAACTCAAACTACAGCAGACTCAGAGGGTCAAAACCCCACTTTTTATGTATAGAAAGGGCTTACACATGATAAAGTATAAATAAGTCACACAATATAAAGTTTATTATTTTTATAGTATATTATTTCCAGGATATTTTAATCCATTTAAATACTGTAAACATAAAATGGCGGCACATTCTCAAAGACAGGAGCATGAGTTTGGGAAAGGCGCTCTATTCTGGCAGTGCTTTGGTCCCGGGCTGTGTTCAGAGTTCAGAGTGTGTCCTGTGTTTTTTGGATCCTAAATCCTCCTCTGACCTTGTGTGAACTCAGAGCGAGACACGCAAGACTCAAACCGAGTTACGGAGCGGGTCGCTGGACGTGAGGCGGCCATGTGTCCCACCGAGAGAAGGTCAAGGACGAGACAGAAGAAGGACAGATGCCAGACTCTGGTCAAATATAACTCATACTCAAGTACTTTTTGAGTATTATTAGATGTTTTGGGAGCTAAAATAAGCAAGATATTGAGATTTCATAAAGAAAAACTGTGTTGTTTTCTGAATTTTTGCCATAATTTATAAACTTAAAATAGTAGATGGTTCTTTGTAACTGAGAACAGAGATGTTATATTTTATATTTCAATAAATCCACTGCAGTGTTTTTTTATTTTGTGCAACTCCAGCCATTACATGATACTGTTTTATTCTTATCTAATTAACTATTCTTATAAAAAGGGACAAGAAAACCAGAGCAGGATGTTGCAAAGTAAGAAGATTAACAGATTTTTTTTACTGTCTGTAATCTATGTACATTGTGCTTCATATTTCGTTAAAAGTAAAGGCACAAAATAAATGCTTTTCCTTCATATTCACTGGACTCTGATGCTTTTGAAGACTCACATGCTCAAACCACTTTTAGGAGAAGAACTTTATGGATTTGGGTAAATTGAGTGAGTAGTATCAGCTCATTTTTTACTGAAGTTCAATGCAAAAGTTCATTGTTATAATCTAATAGATAATTTATACAAAAGCACTCAGTGAGCCATGTGTTTCCAAACTCCTGAATGTGTGTTTATAACTGTTGTTTTAATATGTTTTCCTGGTGTGTTAAGCTGCGTCAATGCTGCCAGCTTTAAATGTCAAACACCTATGTATCCCTATGATTATTTTATGAAATGCACTGAAGTGTTCAACCCAGGGTGCATTTACCTCTGAGGAGAACACTTCACCTTTTATAACGCTTCTACAACAAGTCAGACAATTATTTTTTACACTGCATTTGGCATTGAAGTGCTTTAGTAAAATAAATGATACTTTTGTGGTAGGACTAGTGCATTTTGGTCTCTGTACATGACATTTTAGATCACAGCAAACTCCAGGTGAAGACTTTCAGAAATAATGCCGACTGTTTACATACGACAGGAAAAACTGACCTTTTTCTAAGTTAAATTATTCATACATGTGCATACGTCACTAAATCCCAGTTCATTTTTAAATACCAGTGTTGATGTGAATATAGCAAAGGTCTTGTTTCATTAAAGCCGAGAACACAACTATTATTTATAATTTAAGATTTGATGTCATATTGTGGTCAGATAGAAAACCAAAACAAGAATATTGCAAATATCTAGTTTGATTTACGCCATTTCCTCCTCCTTCTATTCCTCTCTCGCTAAGATTTGATTTATTATTTGAATTTTAGAGCTGAGTCGTGTATCAAGATGTGCTCATACTCTACGAGAACTGGTTTACTTTCAATTAAATGTGAAACCAAAGCGAGCCCAGATAGAAGGAGCATCATAAACTAGAGACGAAAATGGTCAATAAACCAAAACTATATTGAAGCAAAATGGGCAAAGATCAAACGAGTTACGCTACATTTGGGTTTAAAGCTCCGTTTTGTTTGTTTTTTTGGAGAAAGGCCTTGTATTTGTTGTTTGTTCTGCGATTTAAAATACAAGATGGACACTTTTTACTCAGGGACCGAACTAAATGGATTGTTTCCTGTTTTAGTTCAAACTTAATAAAGTGGACTAACCCTTACTCTTATTTGCTGTGGTCTTCACTTCATTATTAAAGCAAATACAAACAGCTTCCACCATTTATTAAGATTCTCTAAAATACTTTTCTCATTTTTCCAAAAGACACAGATTTGACCAAAATGTCAAATACAGTTTAACTTCTGCATAGCTTCCCAAAGTTAATCCTTGTTTACTCAGTTATTACCACCTGGATATGATTATATAATGAAAATGTACTTTTGGTAAAATATCACATCTCTTTGCAGAATAAAATTAATGTTTCCACAAGCTTAAAAGCCCCACGTTGACATATAGGCTGGATTAATGTCCTAAGAATATATTTGATCAGGTTTAATATGTTTAATAGTTCACTTTTCTATCTAAACTGCTTCTAAAGGGCACATACATCTGCATTTATCGACGAGCAGTGTAATTATATCAAAAACAGAAGTTCAAACACACAAATGGAGGTAATAAATCTCAATCCGAAAGCTTTTCACAGCTCTCGGGGCTTATTATACACTTTTCAAATGCAGTGAAAGGACACTGTACTCTACGCCAATAATGGCCTGGTCGCCATGGCAACCCCCAGCGAGTCGCCATGGAAATATATGACACTGCACTTCATCGAACGCAATGATTTCCCCAAAAATACAAACAATTAGCTGAAATAAAACGAGAAAAAAGGAAGCACGCAGAACAAAAGTACAGCTGGTACAAAGTGAATATAATGTAATTAAAGTTATATGTTACAGATCAAGCATGTTGTTTAAAGATAATAAATGCCAGGAGTTACTTACAGGCAGTGACGCTTCTCTCTTTTAAAGATTTAGTCCTTTTTCTTCTTGTTTCTGTTGCAAACTGCTCTTGATCCAAACCAGAGGAGGATGAAATCACAGGTTGTCAAAGCTGCACTAACTCACTCTCTCTCCAGTCTGTTCCTATGTTTGCTCATCGTCCTGTTTATAACCTAATCCATATATTCTGCACCGAAACCCTCTTTCTGCCTGGTGCGTTTCCCTCTCTACCACCCACAGGCCAGTCCGCAGCTCGACGCTCCTCTCACTTCAGAGTCGGAGAGAGCGGCACAAAACATACAGCGATGTGTGTGTCACAAACGGAACAACTTTATTTAGCTCCGAGGGACGGCGTGGAGGCTGCACAGCGACGGACGCAGAAAGGATACAGAGAGCAAGGAGAAAATAATGTAGACAAATAAACAAATCTCACAAATAACGGCTGAATGGCTTGCTATTTGTTTTCAGGGACAACACTCTTGAAATAGCTTCATGGCTGCAAAAAATACTAAAAACTCAACGACCAAATGAAGAAATGAGTTGAAAATAAAAAAACAGTTTTGTTCTGTTTGTGTTTTTAAACTTGAAACTGTCACCTTATGTTTGCAACATATGCTGCAAATGTAGAAAGTGTTGAGAAAATAAAATATGGTTATTATAAATTCACATTGTTAAAAAGTCTGTCATATTTACAGTGAAATTTTACAGTAAATTTCTGTGAACCAAATAGTTATATTTCTACAAAAGCTTACCTGTAATAAAAATAAAATAAAAACACTCACACAAACCCAACCAGTCAAAGGCAACTTTTTAGTCAAATAAATATGACATTACCATAAAATCACAGATTGGTAATTGCCATAAATTGACCAAATTATTAATAAATATTGATGTATATTGTATTAGATACATTGGTTTTGGCCAAAATAGAGCAAACAGCACATATTATGTTTTTGTTTTGTTTTTTTAGATTATTTTTTGGGTTTTTTTGGTCTAGAATGGGGAATGACATGGAGCAAATGACCCGACTGAGATTTGAACCCGGGTCTCTGCGTGCTGGGCATATGCTCTACCTGAGCTGCCAGGGGCGCCCCCCTATGTTGTGTTATTTTATTACTTACGTGTAAAATTTTGGGTTGCAATAGTGTAGACATGGCCCATTATTATTTTTTTTCTCATTTAACACAATTTGCTGTTTTTTTGGGCTAATGCGCCTGCAGCTTCAGTTGTTTGCAAACACTAAAAGGGTCCATTTATTACAAATAATACAGTTAAGACAACACTAACACTAAGCACTAATCAAAAATGTATCCCTTTAAAGTGTTTCTATATCTTTACAGTGGACAAAAAACAAAAGCTACCAGTTTTTACCTTTTTACAGTATGAAAAACTAAACGATGAGTCAGGCTGCAGTTTATTTCTGAAGCAGGAGTTGTTCTTTTTATACAGCCCTGTTTGTGTTTTATGAAACTTTATTGGACCCCAAAAAAAGCAATTAAATCTGAGTCGATTTGAAGACACTGAGATGGTTCCTAAAGCTTTTCTAATTTAAAAAGTAGAAAACATCTCATGCCCCTAAAAACAATACAATATAAAGTGTCCTCCAAACATAGACAGTGCTTATGTTTACAGAGGAAACAGACGTTTGACAGTGAAGCTCAAACCTCAGACGGTCACTCGCCGAGAGCCTTAAAATGAAACGTGTTGTGTTTCTGAAAACACGGAGCGAAAACAGTCGACACTGCTTCCAGACAACACCTGCTTCACCTTGTTTTCACCTTGTTAGTGCACAGTCTGGGGCCAAAAGTATGAAATCCAACAGCGGCAGAAGAGACAAGCCAAAACCAGACCAATGGAGGCAGTCTGGGTGTGTTTTAGTTCAGCAATAAACTGTAAAATAATGACCATTTGTGCTGTATCATGAGGATGTAGAAGTAAACAGCTTGTCCTTGAAGATGTGCTGAAAGCAGACAACATGCGGCCATCAAAGAAAGATATATCTGATCGTTATTTTCATAAGTGTTCATTTAAAGTGCTTTTCTCCACATTTCATAAAGATCTGTTTGAGTGAATGAGGACTTTTCTTTATAATAAAAACTGTCTGTGTAACTAAACTCTTTTAGTGCAGATTAAAGCTCTGAACACTTTCTTTTAACTCCGTCCTTCAGCCTCGTCTTGCTTTTAGAGATGCTTTAAATGTAACCAAAGAGTGCTTCATTAAACATCTTCATTAAACCTACTGTAATAAACACCTACAGTTTTCACATTCATCATTTCATATCAGCTTCTCTTCTTTTTTCTGACACACATTAACTCACACAATTATAGTTGAGTTTGCAAACAAAATACAGTAAATTTGAAGCTAAATGTCACAAAGTATAGAAAGGTCGGTTTACAAAGACTGATGATGATTTATTTGATATTTGCAGAAGGATAAAAGATACAGGTTTTCAAGAGTTAAGCACGACCCACACATCTCTGAATGAAATAGTAACACACTTTATTATATTATTATCTACTACACCAAAATTTCATAATCAACATGTCTTTTTTTTTAAGAAATATGAATTAAATTAAATGGGGCACACTTCTAAATGTCTTTTAACCATTTTATTCTGTATTATTTGTCCTTTCTCGTACAGTGTCTGTAATACACACAAAAAATCACAGATCTTTGTTATTCATGTGGGTTCTTACTATGATTAGAGTTTTTTATATTTGTAATGAACTCACTGTAACATAATGTTTGCTGCTGGTAGGATACCTTTGTGTGATGTGGATCTGCCATTTAGTGTTTATTAAAGTGTCTTCTCTCTCTCTGCTGGATTTATTATTTTGGTTTTAATGACATGTGTACGTGACCTCCTCTTTATATTTACCTTGTTCACTTTTAAATATGCCTTGATGAAGATCTGAACATGTTTATTTACAGTTTAATAAAGGACTTTTATATTTTATGAAGCCAGAGTGCCTCAGATCTTTATTTTTTGGTCAACCTGTCCCCAATTTTGGAAAAGAAGAGTCATTTTATTGACTGGAGGTGGATCCTTGAAGTGCACACGACTAAAGCAATGTTTAGAGACACTGCTTAAATCTCTTTGACCCACTCATACAACCCCATTTTTTTAATTATTATTATTATTTTTGAGTGGCACAGAATTTGCCAAATGGAGAAGTAAAAGCAGTGAAGGAGTTGACGTAAATCCACAGAAAACAGCCCATGAAATACTCTAGTTTCCCACTTTAACATGTTTTATTTTAATCCTGCGTGGTTATGTTAAGCCGTCAGACAGAGTTAACCACTTTCCGTCAGGTTCGTGAGGCTTTTACAGAAAGACTAATCCGGCGTTAGCACGGTTCAGCGCTAAGAGCCGGCTTCAGTCACTCCTTACGTTTTATCGCTCAGAACGAGACAGACTCAAAGACGGGTGTCAAAGGTCACAGTTAAAGGTGGCGCTTTAACGCGGCGCCGTTAGCTCTACCGCGCAGACCTGTCAATCAAACTCCAGCGGGACCGACAGCCGAGGCCCGAGGGACGCACTCATCTGACACAGTCCTGTCACGGTTTACTGCAGCGGCTCACCACAGACACTGCTTCATGACTGTATCACTCTGAAGACGCTGGGAGGCTGAACGCTGACTGTGACTGGCACTTTCTGTTTGGGTCACTTCTAGATTAGCCTCTGCATTTGCCATAAACTTGTCAACCATTTACAGGGTTCGTACGGGTGCTTGAAATCCTTGAAAATGCTTGAAAAATGTTGTAAAAGTCCTTGAATTTTGGATAAAGTGCTAATAATTCACAATCTCACTGAGTCAAAAACAAAAACAAAATGACTGTAGCTCATTTTTCACATATCGTCTTTACGTAAAAAGAGACCAATCTTAAAGCGACATTTCATTTAAAAAAAAACATCTTTTTGATCAAACAAGTTGCATTTTTGAAGTATTCAACAATTTAAACAGTCTTTTTTATGCCACAACACATGGATTTATCAGAAAAACTACATTCAGTGTATGTCAACATGTAATTTACTGCAGTAAGGTGCTTGAAAAACATGAAAACACACCTTGAAAGTGCTTGAAAAGTGCTGGAATTTGAACTTAGAAAAGGTGTAAGAACCCTGCATTTAAAAAGTTCAAACTATATCTGAAGAAAAATGATATTTACTTACTTACTTCACATAGTTGTTTGAACAGAGAGGAAATAGTGGGCAAGATGACACTAATTCAGGCTAAATTAAATATCAAATTGAATCTAAAATTGAAGTAAATGTCTTTTGTGATCTTAGAGAAGTTGCATTTGAAACATAATCAGGTCAGCTCCAGACAGATGTTACCAATCTCAAATAAAGACAAATAAATACTAACAAAACAGTACATTTTGAGTTATTATCAGTTCTCATCGAAGCTTTCATCTTTCATGTTTGTGTTTTTATGTTTGAAAGTGTCACCTTATGTTAGCAACATATGGTGCAAACGTGTTGTTAGAAACCAGCTCAGATGAATTGGAGTTGTTTGTCTCTTCTTGTGCTAAATAAAAGACAGTTAGGCAATGTAGTTGATAAGTAGAACCGTATCTAAATTAGTAATATTTAAGGGTTTTGAATCCACAAAGAGAAATATGTAAAAGTGGCTGTTAAGAAATGCTTGCTTTGTTTGAGTAAAGCACTGTTTCTTTAGGTTTCTTTTATGTCCAGTTTTTTGTTGGATTTAAATGGATTTTATTTGGATTTGAAAAGGTTGCAGTTGGATTTGATCAGGTTTTATTTGGACTTGAACAGGTTTTAGATGGATTTAGACAGTTTTTAGTTGGATTTGAAAAGGTTATAGGTGGATTTGAACAGGTTTTAGTTGGATTTGAAAAGGTTTTATTTGGATTTGAACAGGTTTTAGATGTATTTAGACAGTTTTTAGTTGGATTTGAAAAGGTTTAGTTGGATTTGATCAGGTTTTATTTGGATTTGAACAGGTTTTAGATGAACATGAAAGGGTTTTAGTTGGATTAGAACAGATTTTTTATTTCTTTGTAGTAAAAACTGGCTTAAGATTTCATGAACAAATGAAATATTTTTGATTCAAATCCATCTAAAACCTGTTCAAATCCAAATAAAACCTGTTCAAATCCAATTAAAACCTAGTGCCAAAAACATCACTTACTAAATGTGTTGAAGGGTCACATAAAACGTTCAAAGGGACGCATTTGGCCCCCGGACCTTGAGTTTGACATGTGTATCCTTGTTTTTATTAGAAGCATTCAGGTCTAATATGAAAACATTGTGTATATCTTATTATCTATATATTCTTGCTGCCATTTGACACCTGACTTTTCCCCACATTCAGATCCTTTCCATCCTTTTCATAATCACAATGGCGGCCATAAAGTAAAATTTAAGGAAGAGAACAAAGAAAGGCATGTTAATTGTGGCACGTTCAATGTTACAGCTGCTTTAAAAACGACATTTCAACGTAAAACCATCTGGGGGAAAACCCTGAATGCACCTCCATAGTTCACGTGTGTTTTTTCACCTCTCAATCATTGTTCGGTTGTCACTTGCGTCCCTCTCTCTTCTGTTCACACATCCATCCCTCCTACTCAACACAAAACACACCAGCCCCTATACAATCTCTCACACGACGTTAGAGACGACACAAGAGAGACGAGGGTGAGAAATTAACAGGAAAGATGGAGAGACGGAGATAAAAAAAACACCGGTGATGACAATGACAGGAGACAGAGCGGTGTCTAAAGTGACAGCTGCTGATGCCTTCACTGTCAGCCCTCCTGGACCGGATATTTAATCATTTTATTCCATCACACATTTGTCTTCCATCGGTGTTGCATAAAATCTAAAGCAAAGTGAGACTGAAGAAATATTACAGATGAAGACTAATAAATAAAGCAGACATTTTGAAAACCTAAAGACCATTTGAGCTACATGTTTTGGTTTGTTTTTAGGCATTTTAAATCTTTTACAATTTCAGTATCAGAAGAAAACCTGAGCAACAAAGAGTGTCTATCGCACCTTTTTTTTTTGTGAAGAAGGAGTGTTGAGCACCTTCTTTCAGTTTATCAGTCCCACTTTTAAAACTACAATGGCTGCTATTTCCATTGAGTTTTTGAGAAAGAAAATGAGATATTTATGAAATTCCTGGACGCTCACAGTACACTTAAAGTATGTGCACCAACTGTGAGCCACATTTATTAAGATGAATGTGTATTTCTGTTGTGTGTGTTCTTTTTGATGGATTTTTAGTGACACCAACTAAATAAACTCTACAATTAACGCCTGGACTTCACCAAAGGAAGAAACACACAATGAAACAACAACAAACCATTTACTTCAATCATAAAGGTTTAACTGTGGGTGTAATACTGCTCTTTTTTAATTTCTTTTCTTAATCACTACGAGGATAACAAAAGCCTACATGTTTTTTTTACATATTGAACTGAATATATGTATCTTTAATCCAACCCGTTGCCCCCTCCGTCCCTTCCCACCCTCACACGTCCTGTCACACCCAGCGCTGCGTCAACCCCTGGGGCTTTGTGCAAAGGCCACATCTCCCTGAAGACACAGGACAGTGCTTTTCACAAGGACAGTGACCGGCAAAGATGTCCATCGAAGGACAAACCTGAGCGAGGGTCGAGCTTTTATTCAGAAACAGCATGAATTCACTGTGATTTATTCATGTCTGTCACATCAAACATATTAAAGTGTACGTTTGTGGCTCGGAGGGAGTCCATATGTTGTTCAGTGTATCTAGGATTTACAAGAGAAGCGTTATATTTTATAAATAGATTCACCGACAGCTGTGGATGGGACTCTTTGACCCGACCTCAGGTGGTCGTCCTTTAGAGACACTTTCTATATAACGCTGACATGAAATGAAGGGAAATATGTGAAAATAAAAACATATAATTACATTCTTCTTGTTTGAAATACCCTTTTGGATAATGCTTCAGATTAAAAGACAAATGTTTCAGACTTTCATTTAATAAGTGTCTTAATAAGTGTCTTCCGGCTGCTTCTTTCAGGGTTGGTTACAGTGGATGTTTTAGTTTGGCACATGTTTTTAAAGCAGATTTTTCCAGACACAACCCTCACTATTTATCTGTGCTTGGATCCAGCACAAGTGAGACCCCTCAAGAGATAAAAACCCTCCTGCACCAAAGGCAGGGGCAATATTCACTGGACCAAGGAGGAGCTTTTCACGCTTTCACATGAGAGTGATATTTACTGACTCAATCCCAGAAGTGTTTGAGCGCTGTAGGAACCACAACAGAAAGGTGAGTAGGGTCCACTTGTTTACATTACTGTTTAATATGAAAAATAATATGAGTGGATATGGTTTTGTTTGATTTATTAGTGTCTATTAATGTAATAGTTGTTGGTTTGTTGTAATTTATTAGCATTTTGTGAGGTCAAAGTGATGAGGTTGAGATTAAGAAGGAAGAAAATGTGAAATTGTGATACTGGGCTAGATTAAATAAAATAAGGTAAATAAAAACAAAAAAACAAAAAACAAATAAAATGTAAAAAAAACAAAAAAACAAATTAAATTAAATTAAATTAAATTAAATTAAATTAAATTAAATTAAATTAAATTAAATTAAATTAAATTAAATTAAATTAAATTAAATTAAATTAAATTAAATTAAAATAAAATAAAATAAAATAAATAAAATAGGTGAAGAGATAACCCAGTAAGTCACCTGAACATTAAACAGTCACAGACCCGGTAAAAATAAGCAGCAGATGAACTGTATTTGATTCTATAGTAACTATCTACACTGCTTTGTTACTGCTTTAAGTAACAGCTACATTCAATGCAAACTTAAACTGACCATAAATAGAAATCTATGTGTTTTCCAGTATTTCTACTTCACTGCATCATTCTTTCATTATTTTCTGCAAGTGGTTATTCTGTTTAAACTCAATGGACAAATGCAAATTCATCCATAAACCATCAACTCTTTATGAATCACGATCAGGAGTTACACTTTACAGCTGAGTAAAGATGTATTCTTTCATTTATGAGACACGTGTCAGGATGAAAGTGGAGTCTGTCGCACAAAGACCTTTTATGTCTTCAACTCTGACAGACACCGAAGACAAATGTTAGCATCACATAAAAGACGAGAGCAGCTGTCAGACCACATGTACATTAACACAGAGAGTTAAAGAAAATAGACTAAACTATTCCTACATGAGCCGACATTTACCAGCATTATTTTACAGAGAGGGTCACTTCTAGCCACTGCATCTGCACTGGTGCCATTAAAACCAGAAACAAGCCACAAGCAACTACGACATAAGCCCAAATAAAACACTCTTCAGTTGTTTATTCAGTTCATTAGAAGTGTGTCTGAACAACGGACAACACAGAACAACACTCACAAATATTGACATCAGCCCAGGTTTTAAATGTGAACAAACAGCCCAAACTCTTAAAGTGGCACTACCTGATTTTCTTTTTGCCGTCCCAATCTCAGTCCACCATTTAACAGCAGCTTTGGAATCTTTCCACGTGAAATACTGGCCATTATCTTTGCCACATTAAACAATCCATGAATGCATTGCCCTGCTTCACAATGCTCCCTTCCCCCATTTTTTCTTCTTTTTTGTGCTGTTTTGCTGCATATTCAGTGCTTTCTCTGTTTTATCTGTAACCATTACTTCCTTGTTGACAAACGTAGACCAATGGGAGCATCGCCAGCTTGACACCTCGTAACACGTGAGCCTGTGATTGGCCTAAGCTTCCAGCATGAAATGAAAGTTAAAAATCTGTCTTTTTTTTTTACAGATTATTCATATTAGAGCACACATGTTAAACTCCCTTTGCAATGTTTTATGTGGCCCTCCAGTACATTTAGAAGGTGATGTTTTTGGATATTTAGGTTTGAATTGGATTTGAACAGGTTTTGGATGGATTTGATTTTTGCTACAAGGATAAAATCTGTTCAAATCCATCCAAACCTGTTCAAATTCAACTAAAAACCTGTTTGAATCCATCTTAAACCTGTTCAAATTCAACTAAAACCTTTTTGAATCCATCTTAAACCTGTTCAAATTCAACTAAAACCTGTTTGAATCCATCTTAAACCTGTTCAAATTCAACTAAAACCTGTTTGAATCCATCTTAAACCTGTTCAAATTCAACTAAAACCTGTTTAAATCCATCTTAAACCTGTTCAAATTCAACTAAAACCTGTTTGAATCCATCTTAAACCTGTTCAAATTCAACTAAAACCTGTTTGAATCCATCTTAAACCTGTTCAAATTCAACTAAAACCTGTTTGAATCCATCTTAAACCTGTTCAAATTCAACTAAAACCTGTTTGAATCCATCTTAAACCTGTTCAAATTCAACTAAAACCTGTTTAAATCCATCCAAAACCTGTTCAAATTCAACTAAAACCTGTTTAAATCCATCCTAAACCTGTTCAAATTCAACTAAAACCTTTTTGAATCCATCTTAAACCTGTTCAAATTCAACTAAAACCTGTTTGAATCCATCTTAAACCTGTTCAAATTCAACTAAAACCTGTTTGAATCCATCTTAAACCTGTTCAAATTCAACTAAAACCTGTTTGAATCCATCTTAAACCTGTTCAAATTCAACTAAAACCTGTTTGAATCCATCTTAAACCTGTTCAAATTCAACTAAAACCTGTCTGAATCCATCTTAAACCTGTTCAAATTCAACTAAAACCTGTTTGAATCCATCTTAAACCTGTTCAAATTCAACTAAAACCTTTTTGAATCCATCTTAAACCTGTTCAAATTCAACTAAAACCAGTTTAAATCCATCTTAAAGCTGTTCAAATTCAACTAAAACCTGTTTAAATCCATCTTAAACCTGTTCAAATTCAACTAAAACCTGTTTGAATCCATCTAAACCTGTTCAAATTCAACTAAAACCTGTTTGAATCCATCTTAAACCTGTTCAAATTCAACTAAAACCAGTTTGAATCCATCTTAAACCTGTTCAAATTCAACTAAAACCTGTTTGAATCCATCTTAAACCTGTTCAAATTCAACTAAAACCTGTTTGAATCCATCTTAAACCTGTTCAAATTCAACTAAAACCTGTTTAAATCCATCTTAAACCTGTTCAAATTCAACTAAAACCTGTTTAAATCCATCTTAAACCTGTTCAAATTCAACTAAAACCTGTTTGAATCCATCTTAAACCTGTTCAAATTCAACTAAAACCTGTTTGAATCCATCTTAAACCTGTTCAAATTCAACTAAAACCTGTTTGAATCCATCTTAAACCTGTTCAAATTCAACTAAAACCTGTTTCAATCCATCTTAAACCTGTTCAAATTCAACTAAAACCTGTCTGAATCCATCTTAAACCTGTTCAAATTCAACTAAAACCTGTTTCAATCCATCTTAAACCTGTTCAAATTCAACTAAAACCTGTTTGAATCCATCTTAAACCTGTTCAAATTCAACTAAAACCTGTTTAAATCCATCTTAAAGCTGTTCAAATTCAACTAAAACCTGTTTGAATCCATCTTAAACCTGTTCAAATTCAACTAAAACCTGTTTAAATCCATCTTAAACCTGTTGAAATTCAACTAAAACCTGTTTGAATCCATCTTAAACCTGTTCAAATTCAACTAAAAACCTGTTTGAATCCATCTTAAACCTGTTCAAATTCAACTAAAACCTTTTTGAATCCATCTTAAACCTGTTCAAATTCAACTAAAACCTGTTTGAATCCATCTTAAACCTGTTCAAATTCAACTAAAACCTGTTTGAATCCATCTTAAACCTGTTCAAATTCAACTAAAACCTGTTTAAATCCATCTTAAACCTGTTCAAATTCAACTAAAACCTGTTTGAATCCATCTTAAACCTGTTCAAATTCAACTAAAACCTGTTTGAATCCATCTTAAACCTGTTCAAATTCAACTAAAACCTGTTTAAATCCATCTTAAACCTGTTCAAATTCAACTAAAACCTGTTTGAATCCATCTTAAACCTGTTCAAATTCAACTAAAACCTGTTTCAATCCATTTTAAACCTGTTCAAATTCAACTAAAACCTGTTTAAATCCATCTTAAACCTGTTCAAATTCAACTAAAACCTGTTTGAATCCATCTTAAACCTGTTCAAATCCAACTAAAACCAGTTTCCATTTCTTTTTAACTCTTGTGGCCCCTCACCACTCTGGGTTTGACACCTCTGTATTAGAGTATGCTATTAGGGTTATTAAACTGACATCTCTCTGTTTAGCTGTTGCTTTTGAAGAGAGAAACAACCAACATCGACAATGAAAACTAGATTTTTATTAGCTAATCTGGGACTGTGCTCTGTGCAGTCAAACATCCCGTGGCTCGAGGTGTGACGTCTCTGTAAAAACTGTCAGTGTGAACCCTTACAGTCACCATTTCACCAATAAATGTGTGTCTGGATAAGAAGAAGGGGAGAAGAAGTGGAGGTGTGCTGTTGAAGGCAGGTACAGGTATTGATCCTACAATGTTCTTGCTTTGAGGCAGAGCATTGACAACTTGCATCTCCAAAATAAAACTCCTGAGAAACCATATCCCATTTCATATTCTATCCCTTTGAGCTTTATTTGATGCACAAAAAGGAACCAAGCAGGGTTTAGGGTCTTTTTTTTTTGAAGCAAGACACTAACAAGGTACTACTAAGCAATTGTCTAAATGTTATGTTGGTTCTCCAAAATAAAACCCCTGAAAACCTTTACTGCCTGGTGACATATCAGGATGACAGCAGCAAATTGCATAAAGATGAGAAAAATGAAATTAAAGCCTCTTAGTAGTAGTAGTTGACTAAAAAGAAACATTTCACTTCAGTTTTGTTTTATGTTTAAACGAAACAGAATGAGCTGAAACCAAACATCAGTGAAAAAAAAACAAAAAAAACATAGATTGTTGTATTAAATAAGACAAGTTCTACGTCCAAAGTGACAGCAGTGATGAATGTGAGTGTCCCGACACACCCACAGATAAACAGGCCTCCACAGCTTTAGTAAATCACGCCTCACTGTGAGCCATAAGTGCTTCTATAACGTCTCCTCTGATGCTGTAAGCGCTCCGTTTTAGCTCCAGTCGGGAAATACAATCTGCCGCGAGTGGACTTTAACACATGGACCACAGCGGAGTCGTCGGGTGCAACACGTGAGTCACGACATGTGTCCCACACTTTTACCAAAAGAACACAACAAACACATCTTATACTTAGTGATAAACTATATACAGTGTTCAATGTGTGATTAACCCTTAAGAGATCCAGAGGCCATTTTGGACCATTTTGTTATTGTTATTTTCAAACCATTTTGACCGTGTTGAATGAATATAGCCCAAATTTGCCAGAGAATAATCATTTTTCATCAATTTTAGAATTTTAGTTTCAGTTTCTTAATTAGCTTCTTCTTCTTTAAATGGCTAAACTACGCAAAAAAAACAAAAAAAACAAAAAAAAACCACATTTGTTTCTGGGGACAAAAAAACGTCCCATTAAAAACCATTATAAATGCCATTTTTGATCCCCCCATTTTTCATAACAAAAACAAATTAAATCCTTCATGTCAAGATCTCATTTTGGACTACTAGCCTTCAAGTTTTAATTTTTCTAGTTGTCCAACAGGTGGCGCTACTTTTCCCCAATCAATTTTTTGTTTTTTGTTTTTTTTCGGGGTGCAGTGGCTAGGTGGGTAGAGCAGGACGTCCCATAACCAGAAAGGTGGCAGTTCAGTTGGAAAATGCAAAAATATGATTAAAATATGATACATGTATTTCAGGCTTAAGTAGTTCTAAAAGATTGACTCGTTTAAAGTGAAAATAATAATATTATATCATATTTTTACAGCAGTTTTTGGGAAGGGGGCATTTTCTGGCCTGAGGAACAACTCAGTCAGGGTTTTTAAGGATCTCTTAAGAGTTAATGAGGCTTCTGTGGGAATCAAAGTGAGACATGTTTCTCTGCGACATTTGGAAAACACTGATGTCTGCATTTTGTGATAAATATGTTTAGGCAGGTTACAGTTTGAAGAAAGATGCCAGGATTTTTCACAAAACTAAATATAAACACATCTTTTCCTCCTTACTATTACGCTTTTACAGTGTTTTCTTCATAAAAGTTCACCATTCATAGTTTAGGGTTATTTTAATGCACAAAAGAACTCAATGTGATGAATAGAAATGAGTAAAGATCATGTCTCTCTGTCTTTTTGAGTACGTTACAAACAAGGACACATTAAAAAAGCAAGAATTATACCCCATTTCAGCTCCATTTACATTAAAATAGCACTTTCCATCAGCTGTAATATACTGTATGCATCCTTACAATCAAATTCATTCACAAAAATTATCTTTTTTAGCATGTATTATGTCTTCAGTGTTGCGTTTGTATATTTAATGCTGTTGTAAGTAGTTTGTGATTTGATTTAGTTTCTCATTTGCCCAAAATAAACTGGATAAAGAGCATCTACCTTTACATTACTGTTCAATATAAAAAATAACATAATGAGTTGGGTCATTTTGTAGTCATTTTAACCTTTATGATAATCTATTTATGATTCCGAACATAAAATACCAAACAAAATGGTTAATTTAATGGTGTCACATGAGACGGATGCATATTTAAACATTGGATATGGTTTTGTTTGATTTATTAGTGTCTGGTAATGTATTATTTGTTGTTTTTTTGTAATTTATTTGCATTTTGTGAGGTCAAAGGTGAAGGTTGAGATTAAGAAGGAGGAAAATGAATGAACATGATGCAATATAAACAACTTATGTGCCTTTTTATAATTGTTCCCGCTTTGTTTATGGCTCAACAACAAAAGTAACAGCAGTGAACATTTAAAGTAGTGCTTACCACATAGAGCTGCTTCCAGAGTACGGCCCATTCCTGCAGCGTCGACGTCACTTCAGTCACGATGGGGTCTTCGAGAGGCACCACCGTCTCATGAGGCCTGGGCAGAAAATAAAAAAACACATTTAATTTAACATCATCTGATTTAACTGATGAACAACATTTAGATTCAAAGTTAGGATAACAGGACAATAGGAACAACAGTAAAGAAAACAGTTCTCATCAGAGGATTCAGCAGCTCTTCAGACTTTTTACTCATAAATAACAAATTATGCCAGCGCTGGATCAAAGGTCTCTTTCATTTAACTGAGTTTTCTTTGAGCTAAAGAGAAATCTGATGGGTTTTATTCACCGACACTAAACAGTCTCTGTAGACCAACATGAGATTGATCAAAGAAAAAAGAAATCACACAGAAATCTGCCTAAAATGCTGCATCAAATCTCAAATATTTACACAACATCTACATTTTATTCTGATGCTGATTTAAATACCCAGACACTGAACTGAAAGAAATAGATGCTTTCAACAAAACCTGCTTACTTTGTTTAGATATAAATACATTCACACTGTTTATTGGACAGTATTATGTGTAAAACCCACACTTTTTTTTGGATTTTGGAAAATATATGTCAAAAATACAAAGACAAAGATGAAAGAGGAATCTATATTTGAGATTAGTTTTGAACCAAGACACTTAAAGGTGCAGCGTGTTAGTTTTGAGCACACCTAGTGGCCATATTGCAGATTGTAAATAGAAATAGATCAGAAAAAAATAATTTTACTTAATATGTGTAAAAAAAATTCTATGTTAAAAATATAGAAATGACAAAATGTTACACAATGCATCTTTAAAACAGTATGTTAAATAAAACCAAGCACCACACAGTGATCTTAATAAAGTTCATCATTGTGCTTTTATAATCCTGGCCAAAGCTGCTCAGTTGATGCTTGTGAATCAATTGCAACGAGACCGAAGCCAATTCTGAGTAAACTGAGTCTTATTCTGAACATAACCTTTGTATTTGGATGAGAACTGCTCCCGTCACAGATCTGATTAACTCTGTGACTCAGTTTCCTTCAGAAATCACCGTGCGGTCTCTGTATTTTCTCTGCTTCGTCTCCTTAATGTTAACCACAGGGGAGTTGACTAAACGCTGAGTCACTGTCCCGGCCCTAGAGCAGCCTTTTTGTCTCTTAAACACTCCTTTATCCCACTTCTTCCCTCCCCTTTCCCCGCTCCTCTGGTTTTTTCAGTGCCTTTTCTGTCTCTTCGCTGGTTAATTAATAAAAGCGCTGCTCGATGAGAGGCCTCTCTGAGCGTTAGCCGGCGGCCCCCTGGAGATTTCACCCACATTAGTTACACTCGTGTCTCAGCCTTGTTCTACTTTCACTTTCTCTCTGTACTTTACACTGTTGCTCAAGTTTTTTTTTGAAAATACTGTATCACAAAACCGAGAAGACATTTCACCGTAACCTGTCATGTCAACACAAATTCAGGTACGTACTTAAATATGTACGACATTTAATGAGAATTGATGTCAGGTTGCAGCAGTTTTTTCTCTGTAGTCTTGTGTTAAATCAATAACTATCACTGTTATACATATTGTTGTCACTATTTGCCTTTTCTCTTCCTGATAACGTAAGATGGATTCAAAAATATTCCCATATTTATTTAATACTTTCTTAAAAATCAGGAGTCATTTTGATTACTGTCTATTTCCTCTACCTCCTCCCATATGTAGCGCTGTATTCAATTACCTACACCTATTTTAGATGAATAAATAAATAAAATAAACCCAGTCTGCATCAAAGCCCAATTCCCTGTTGCTTTAGAAAATCTGTAAACACCGACAAACAGTTTCTAAACGGCTCCGTGTCGAGGCTCCAAAAGCAAAGTCATGTATTAGAGCTTGTTCTTGTGTTGCGTTCCTCCTCGAGTTATTTACTTCAAAGCTAAAAAGTAGTATTTCCTGAAAGTCAGATTACACCATTAAAACATTATTTTTAGTTATAGTTTTACAGAATCAAAAATGAGCATTATATCAAAGTTTTAGAAAGAAATACCACCAGACTCCAGAAAAGTAACTAAATTCAACAGAACTTATTACAGTCTAAGGCACAGTGTGTGTAGTTATGGATTGGATTGAACATAAATTGAATTTTTTCTACTTTTTTTTCTTCCTCAACTCTAACTCAACTACAATTTTTAGAAGGTTATTCAAAATGGCGGCCAGTCTTTAAAAAGCCTGTATCAGAACATACAGACGTGACATTTGTCTCTGAACTATGTCTAGTTACAGTTTTATTTAAGACAGTTTCACTCCTTTTTATCCCTACATTCCTGTCCACTCCTTTTACATTTCCCACCTCCTCTTTCTGTGTTTCCTTCCTCCTTTAATCTTGCAGCTGTCTCCCTCTCCTCCTCTCTCCTCTTCTCTCCTCCTCTCCTCATCTCTTCTCTCCTCCTCTTCTCCTCATCTCCTCATCTCCTCTTCTCATCTCTCCTCTCCTCTCCTCTCCTCTCCTCTCATCTCTTCTCTCCTCATCTCTCCTCTCTCCTCTCCTCATCTCATCTCCTCTCCTCATCTCTCTTCATCTCATCTCCTCTCCTCATCTCTCCTTTCTTCTCCTCCTCTCCTCACCCCCTCACTCTCACCTCTCCTCCTCTCCTCACCCCCTCGCTCTCATCTCTCCTCCTCTCTCCTTTCTTCTCCTCCTCTCTCCTTTCTTCTCCTCATCTCTCCTTTCTCCTCCTCCTCTCTCCTTTCTCCTCCTCCTCTCTCCTTTCTTCTCCTCTTCTCTCTCCTTTCTCCTCTCCTCCACTCACCCCCTCACTCTCACTTCTCCTCTTCTCTCTTCTCTCTCCTCCTCCTCTCCTCACCCCCTCCCTCTCTTCTCTAAACTACATCAGGCTGTTTACTCTCTAGACTAGACTTCTCTCTCATCTCCTCGACTCTGTTTGAGTCTTTCTGCCTCGAGCTGCTTCTTCTGCTTCATTTTTCGAACTTCCATCTTCTCTGCATTAGCTCACTGCTTTATTTTCTCGGCTAATGCGCACATACTCTTTTTTCTTTCAGGAGACACAGGAGCGTATAGGAGACTCTGATTCTCTCAAATACATGTAGACTAGATAGACAACACTTCTTCTTCTCTTCATCTAATGTTCATCTTAATGTAGACTGATCATTCTTTTATCTCGGGAATAAGTCGACTGGACTTTTCCACTATAACTATATTTAAATGTCAGTTCAGTCGGAGTTTGCTCATTAAACGTCTCACAAACAGGATCCACAGCTTCTCTGTTTTCTTTCGTTAAAGGAGAGCACACTTCAAAGATAAAGATGCTGTCATTTCAGGTCGTCCAGAGATCCATGAGTTCCAACTCAAATCACTGCATCAAACAATGACAAACACGAACATTTACAACTGTCACCAGACATCACTAGATCATTACTACTTTACTTTTACAGAATATGTACCTATCAAGGACTATTATGTCTCAATATGGATTTACTTATTTGTACTGTTTATAAGATCTGTCAAAAGTGTTGATTTGTTCAGTCACTCAGAGTTACATGGAGTATTGAGTTGCATGAGCTTTTAATGTCAGAGAATAATCAAAAGGCGTTATATTTTCTGGTAAAACGTTAGATAGTATTACTTTGTCACATTGTCAGTTTGTCAGAGTTTTTTTTACACAAAACATTTAAATACCAGTAAGAGCCATGAAAATATAAAGTTGATTTGTACCAGTTTGAGCTGTTTTTATTGTTGTAGTCACAGATTATGGTTGTTATTATTATTATTATCAATTCACATTCATTTAAAAAAGCAACTAAACAAATCTTTAAAAATCTACATTAGGCTTTATATTAAACACTGAGCTTATCAACACAGGGACGTTCAAAAGAAATGTTCATAAACACTAAACATCTAATATTCTAGTATCATTTTTGATGTTTTTACTTCAAAATGTATTACTTTATTTAAAAATGCCTGATCCTATGATTGATGTTTCTATTCTTTCCACTTCCAGGAGCTAATGAGAGCTAATACCACAATCTCTGTGTTTGAAAACAGTTTTAATAACTTGAATCAATGAGTACATCGCACTGAGATCCAGTTTTACATTTTGTTCAATGAGACGTCTTCTTTTTTTGCAATTTGATGAAAACAATGAGAAATACTGAACTGTTGTGAACTGTTTAGAGATTTGGGCAAAATGTTTTAAGTCAAAGGCTCCATTTTTTTTCTAACTATTTACCAATATATTATATAAATGACATGGGTTTAACAAATAGACCATTTCCATTGTTTTTTATTTCATTATTAAGCAAAGTGTGATTTTTTTTGTGATTTTTTGGCCTTTATTTCATAGTGACAGTGTATCCAGAAAGAAACCAAAGTTAGAGCATAAAACTCGAGCCACAAAGCCACTAAGGCGCCCATGATCTATTATTTTGACGAGGAATCAAACTGCTGTGCTTCAAATCCTCCAACAACTTACTTCTGCAAAGATGTACTAATGTATTTTTTCTTTATAGTTGCATTGCACACTAAACCAACTTTAGAAAATCTAATCAAATCAACAAAAACATCTTACACTGACATCCCTGCCTCTGCTGCGTGCATTAGTGTGTCGCTGGGCCACAAAAATTAAGGAAATGTACTTTGTAATGTTTGATCCAAATGCATTCATGAATAAATAAACATAAGGATCCGAACGCATTACATAATCAACAACAAAGAGAACAAAGCCTAAAGGAAAACATCGGTGCTTTGTGACTTCTGCTGTCCGCTCCTGTCGCATTAACCTCGAGTATATACATCTATAGATTAAGAATAATAGGGGTCAAACACGTCTAAGGGATGTACACGCCTTAAACACAGCCTGCGGTCCTCTCTGCGCTCTACATTATGTGGCAGGTTGTTTGTCTCTCGGCGCAAACAAACATGGTGTCAGAAATGAGAAGCGTCAAAGTCCATATGTTAAACTTAAAACGAAGGGTCAGACGCAGGACAGCGGTCAAACTGACGCTAACAGGAGCTGACTGTGTTCAAACCAGCTCCAGAACGCGCTCTGCTCAATATAAACACCTGCTTTAGTGAAGGAAGCCTCATATTTCTCATTTCATACTCATAGTTTCTATTTATTTAACGTCTAAACTAAATAAATGTGCCAAATAGGCTGGTGTCTGTGGTAACAATGACATAATGTAGAAAAGCAAATTACAAGTTGATTTTGGAGCTGTACCTAAAATAAATTGTGAATTAGGTGTGTTTTCCTAAAATAAAATGGGAAGCAAATAAATTAAAAAAAGACATTAGAGACTCAAGGCTGGATTTTTGGAGAAGCCTGAGGGAAACTTTTCAGGAAATGTCTGTCTAACACAGATTAGTCTTTCTTTTGGCTTGTATTTATTTATTTATTTATTTATTTATGTATTTATGCCATAGACAGCTTAGACAGTAGCTATATATTTGTGCAGATTTTAATTCAGACATAACACAAAGACCCAAACAGCTCAAATAAAGGCAGATTTCACTGCTGTTTTCTGTACTTTTTGTTTTCTACCTATGTCTCATATTTACTCCTGTCTTTTTGTCATCCTTCCTACAAAACTGAAGTTAGGGGGCTCAAGTCTTGACTAAATATAGCCCTGAACCAACACCAACAAAACCACACTCTTCTTTCTCTTAATTCACCCACTCAACACCTACAGTGCCCTGCTGCATCAGTCAATAATCCAGACTCCTACTCTCTCCAGCGGGACTCTCCCCTTTGCCCCGGAGCTCTCCTTAAAACACCGACGTATTCACGATTTCCAATTAATTTACTCTTGCCGTCTTTAATTAAAAAACTCTTATGCAAATCGGGGCGCGCTTTGTAACTCTGATTAATCTGAGGTAAAGAGAAAAGGGACGTGAAGCTTTTCCAATCATTATGTAAATGTATTAATATATGCCTTCTTGAACTTAGAAAGGAATCAGAAATCAGGAGGTTCATGCTTTATTTACAAAGGTCTCACAACGACTGATTGTAAAAGCAAATGTCATCGGACCGCGTTTTAAATAGACAAAAAAAACAAAACAAAAAGTAATGATCAGCCTCAAACTGAGCAACATTTTAAATACGTCTGGGTCCGTGGAGTATAGCAGATAAAGTTAGGATGAAAGATTAGAAAAAGATAAGCAAAGTGTCTCACAAATTTGATCCGATACAGCTCAAGATAAAGCCACCGTTAAATGATACCAGACTTGTTTATGAGCTTTTTTCTACAATAATCCAATGAAACACTGCAACAAACACATTTACACACATCAGAATTACTAAATACTTGCAGATAATTTGCATAAATCTGTTTGTGAAATTCACTCAAACACAGAGAAACATCGTATGAAGTAAGCACCAGACGATAGGGTTTTTGGATAAAATTTTAAGCTCAATACTGATGGGCCACGATAGTTAATAAGAATCCTTTCAGGGGCTGATGATGATAATGATGATATTTGGAAGCTTTTATTAAAGTTTGAATGTGAGGTTTCATCTTCATTTGAATCTTACAAAAGTTATTTTTTACAACATACATTTCCTCCTTTTATCAAAACTGGTTGTTGTTGAATTTGAACAGGTTTTAGTTTGTTTTGAACAGGTTTTAGATGGATTTGAACAGCTTTTAGTCAGATTTGAACAGGTTTTAGATGGATTTCAGCAGGTTTTAGATTGATTTGAACAGGTTTTAGTCAGATTTGAACAGGTTTTAGATGGATTTCAGCAGGTTTTTGTTGAATTTGAACTGGTTTTAGTCAGATTTGAACAGGTTTTAGTCAGATTTGAACAGGTTTTAGTTAGATATAAACAGGTTTTAGATTGATTTGAACAGGTTTTAGATTGATTTAAACAGGTTTTAGATTGATTTGAACTGGTTTTAGTTAGATTTAAACAGGTTTTAGATTGATTTGAACAGGTTTTAGTCAGATTTGAACAGGTTTTAGTCAGATTTGAACAGGTTTTAGTCAGATTTGAACAGGTTTTAGTCAGATTTTAACAGGTTTTAGTTGGATTTCAATAGGTTTTAGTTGAATTTGAACAGGGTTTGGATAGATCTGAACAGAATTTAGTTATCTTTGTAGCAAAAATCAAATCCATCTAAAACCTGTTCAAACCCAAATAAAACCTAGCGCCAAAAATATCACTTTCCAAATGTATTGAAGGCCTCTCTGTCTCTACCAAAGCTAAGAATAAAAGTTGAGAAACTTACTTGACATTTTTGGTGTTAGGATTGTGCTTGCAGGGTTTACTTTTTACAGCGGTAATGAAACTCTTTATTTGAACATTTTCCTACTGCATTTATTCACAGAAAACAGCTTGTCCCTGCAGGGCTACCGTAGGGGCTCACAGCACACACACACAACCAGATGCTGTCAAAAAGCTACACACAACATTAAGGACAGTAAACTTACCCTCGGTTTGTCACAATGGCTTTCTTCAGGTGGATGTAGCTGGCAGGAAACACTCCCTAAAAACACAAACAGAAAACTGGATCAATGGTGGATCAAAGTATGGTCTTTCTACAAAGTTTGGGAACAAATCAGCCATTATTTCTTCTTCTGTAATGACTGTGGTGTTGGTGATGTGTGTACAGCTCCCCTAGTGGCCTGTCAGACATACTACAGCAACATTACACACATCGTTTTCATTACCACAGGCCAGGATTTGCATTTTGGCCCATGCACATCCACAGAAAGGGTCAAATACACGATGAGTATGAAGACTACACCTGCGAGGCTCTCCTTTAACGACGCACAGCCACAGTGTTCAATAATTCATGTCAGAGCCCAGTGTGGGTTATAATGGACGCCGTTGTCAGTCCGGGCAGGTCCGCTCATTGTCCGACCACAGGGATTAATGTAAAGACCCATTTTGAGCGGTAAAAATAATAGATTTCTGCTGCTATCTTTTCTTTTGGAACAAATGAAACATTCAGAATATTAATGAGACTCATTTTCTCCCGACATCACACAAAAGTACTGCACCGCTGCTGAGAAATATTTTTAGTTACATCTTTAAAAGGTTTACGGCCCGCTGCGCGCTCCACTCGTTTCATTTGACACTAACAGCACAGAGCGTGACTTATGTTTTGTATTTGATTTTTCTGCTCCTCGATGCATTTTTCATTTCAAAGGCAGAAGCATGTTAAACAACGCTCTCTGTGGAAAAAAGGGGCTCGGAGTTGTTGTGTGTGTCGAGCGTTTGTGTAAACCATGTTCACTCTGTGTATCTCTGTAACCTCCTTTTAGTAAGCACAGAGAATACAAATCTGAGTTTCAACACAAACACATTTGAAAAGGATATTTAAACAAAAGTATAACACACAAAAGCATGATAATGTTATTGGAGACGCAGGGACAGGCTTTTATATTTTAATAATGTAATTGTGTAATTGGATAAACAGGACATTTGATTTTAAATAAAGAACAACACACAACACAACCATTTTTCTGTCATAATTAGTCGTGACTCTGGAGAACGTGTTAAAAAAAGTCCATTAAACTCTGCTGATAATCGACTTCTGTAAAAAAAGTATTTGTGTGTTTCTTTCTACAAGTCTTGTTCTTTTAATGTCCAAAACTGACTGGATTATTGCAGCTTTTTTACGATTCATGAGTGAATTTATCATATTTCCGTCTGAACGAGCTCAGGTTCAGCTCACGTTTAACAATTTATGAATAAATACTATCCACAGAAAAAGTCAAACTTGCCTCTAACTCATTTAATTCAAGCCTGTCACGAAAGGTATAATGGTCTATTTTGATACCATCTGGTGATCATCGCTGTTCACTACTTTTACTGATGCATTGTGGGAAACTGAGTGCACAAGCTATTCAGACACCTCTAAAATATGACTATAAAGCGATTATTGTACGGATTCAGACACCGCCTTTGATTCATTAGTTTAATAATTTGAATTTAATGCTTTATACATGTATTTTGTTTGAAAAATAGGCTTATTTCTAGTTTCCTGTGTGAATGTCACCACCAGATGCCACTAAAACTAAACTCCACTCCACTTTTAAGCTGCATTAATAAACCAAAGTCTCTATTTTCAACCATGTCTCGATCCCAGGACATTTGTTGCTGTCAAATCTCATCGGCATCAACTAAAAAACCCACTTCAAAGCTCCACATGAAAACTCTGTTCTATATAAATGTCTTTAATGAGAAATACTCTTCTAATGTGATATGTTTTATGTTCATTATCATCATGTGTAATTATCCTTAAAGGTAAATGTATAAAGTCATTTGTGGCGTGTTCCAACATTATCTTTCCTTTACTGTAAGTGATTAACAACCTTTAAAACACGCGACAAAGACTTTATTCGACACACGACGGAGAAAATGTGTGAATTAATAAAGCGTAAAGCCGGGAGACTTCCCTCTGAAGAGATTTCATTCAGATTCTACGCCACGTCTCCATCTATTTTCAGATGAAACGCGCTCGCTTCGTTTGAGCCGGTGCTTGTTCGTGTGTGGAAATATCCCTGTCACGTGTTGTGAGGGCATCTTCTGAGTCAGGATGTGCATAATGTGAGCGGAGAATGAGCTGCTGCAGTAAGAGTGTGTCTCTCTGCATCAACGCTGCTCCGTCAGGTAAAAACAGCCCCGTGAGAGGACAGTGAGGCGTAATATACTGACATTTATTAGTCTTTCTTTGATGCTTTAATAATCCTAAAGCAATCCTGTCTTCTGTGCTTAAATACTTCGCCAGATTCATGCCCCATCAGGCTTTTTCACAAGTTTGTTTAGCCCCAGTGCAATTATTCTCAAACTTTCTCAAACTAGAGTAGAGAATACAGTAGTTTGTCTATTTTTTAATACTGAACAAACAAAAGTGCACTCTATTTAACTGGCCTAAACAAGGAGTAAACTAGATCTAAAGACAATCGTTAAACCAGAATTCAAGCCAGCATTGTTAATAAATTGATTTCCTGATAATACTTTCAGAAAAATGAAGCTTCTGAAGAACAAAGTAGCACCAGTGACACTCCTCCAAAGCAATATTTACATTTTAAAAACAACCACAGCCATCTGCATCTTTTGTTAACATCAGAAACAGAATCAAGGTCATTATTGTTGCTTGAATATTTAGTTTTGTAAATCTGAGATGATTCAAGATGGCTGTATGTCTGTGTATTTAGATGTGTGCACAGAGGGAGTCAATTTACATTAAAATAAATTTAAAAAAAGTGGGTAGGAACAAATAAGCCCTCCTTCCTCATTCTTGCAAACACCAAAAATGTGTTTTCAGTCTGAGTTTGAGTCTGAAGGACTATTAGGTTGGAATTTAATATGTTTATTTTCTCTGTTTTAATCTTATTTTTGAAATAAAGACTTCATTCATTCATTCAGTTCCTGGAATTTGTTTTGGAGTATTGGTGACACGCCGTATTAAGAACAATTTAGAAAATACACTGTTGTGCAAGTGTTAAAATGTGATTGTATATTATATATTTAAAGAATTATATTTACTTTAAACCAATATTAAGTGATTGGGCCGTTTAATATAACTCCTTATGGTTATTGAATTTGATACAGGTCTTTGTGTAATGTTTATAAATTCATTTGCAACAGAATAAATAGATAACTCTCTTTAATTTTTGTATTGTATGGAGTATTGTGCTGATGGTGGAATATATGTTTAGTTACATAATTAAATGACCTTAGAGTTATAATTTGAATAATTTTGATTTTATATAGAATAAGGTCAAAATGGGTAAAAGTGTTGGGAAAAATAAACCCAAAATGTGCTACTTTTCCTTAATTTAATCACATTTTATTGCGTGAAATAATGTCAGGCTCTTTTCTTCTTCTGTGGAAGTTTTGTGTCTGTATCTACAGCCACAACCTGCCCCTGTTTATGGAGAAAAGCTTTATAAAACTTCTTACAAACAGCGTGGACGGCTTAACACAAAGGTCTATAGTAAAAAAAGGCCAAACAGGAGATGGACCTTGAAGTTTAAATGGCTTTGGACCAGAGCAGGTTGGAGATGGATTCTGCTAAACTTGTCAAAGGTCTTTCTGGGTCAAACATCGCATAATAAAACTCAAGGGAGAGTCTTTGTGCTGCTCAAGCGATGCAGAGTGTCGGGACAGAGTGGGAGACAGGTCTGGGACAGATGGATTTAGAGAACGGCGTTAAGCACAAATAGAGTTACTGTGGTTATCCAAGCGTTTGACAGAAGCTACAGAGGGACTCTTCAATTACCTGTTCATAGAAAAGTTTGGGTTAACACTAAAACTTTAATGAGTCTGAACTCTCACCTGAACTGTGTAGGAGGCTATTTAACACTTTACATTTTTACCAAAGTGCATGCGTTAGGCTCGTTTTAAGTGCTTCAACTGTGAAATAAAAGTGAACCTTTGACTTTATCTGTTTCTGAGAGGGATATTTTACATCAGTGCTGAAATGAACCTTTCAAATGAACGTGAACTCTGCTTCAGGAAGTTAGTTATAGCAGGAAATGTGTTCAATCCAGCTCCTCTGAAGAATAAAACCTGATTATAAAGCTTGAAAACACAAAGGAAAATTTAATCTTAAAATAAAACCATGTCTAAATGCAAAGTTTAGTGAAATTTAAACTCTTTATGTATACAAACATAATTAAATTTAGTCAATAAGAGCATTTTAGTTCATGTTTTGAAAGTAAAGCACGGAAAAGACATGCTGTAGTGTCACATTTTAATGAGGAAATTACTTATATTACCACTAACTACGACTTTTGTCTGTAATTTGGTGTTTTATGTGGGTTTGGCAAAAAAGAAAGTTGTATAAATTAGGTTGTAACTATATTTAACAGTTTTTGTTTGTGTTTAGACAAATAATACCTGCATAAAGTTAGAGAAACAAACAGTAGAGCTTTGTGTAAATTGTAAAAAGTCACCAAAATGTGTTAAATGTCTCATTGGGGGTTTAGCAAATGTACATACAAAGCTTTTTGGTTACATTTAGGTTAGAAATACACCTGTATAAGGATAGAGAATAACGGCAGAAGGGGTTGTTGTTGTTATAAAATTATTATTATTTCAAACTTTCTTTTAAAACCAATAATGATGTGGAAAAAAGCAAGCTACAAAACATCTCACTGACTGTTTTGGTAAATAGTTAAAAGCCCAAAGATGTTAAGATTGAAGCAATAAAATACAATAATATTGTGTTAAGTTCAGGGTTCTTTTCTAAGTTCAAATTCCAGCACTTTTCAAGCACTTTCAAGGTGTGTTTTCATGTTTTTAAGCACCTTACAACAGCAGTAAATTCAATAAATGTTGACATACATAAACTGTATGTAGGTTTTCTTATTTAAATCCATTGTGGCATAAAAAATGAAACTTGTTTGAGCAAAAAGATGTCAATTTATTGGATGAAGTCTCACCAGATTTTGTTTGGGTCCAGAACCAAATCTGTGAGCTTTGAGCAAGAATGTAAATGATTAAAGCAACACAATCAGAATTTCAAGCACTTCATCCAAAATTCAAGGACTTTTACAACCTTGAAAACACTAGATCTGTGGGAACCCTGTAAGTTAAACAAGGAATGGATTAGAGAAAGACAGCAGGACATTTAATAAACAAACAAAAAAAGCCGATGAATGCCTGGAAATGTACAAAAGTAACAAAGTTTTCCACAGACTGCAGATAAAATCCTCTCTATGTTCAATAATGTCACAGGTGTTTTGTGGAGGATATGAAAGGAGTTGAGGTTGAAAACAGGTGTTACTTAGAGGCTGCTGTTACGTCTGTGACGGCTGCGCTGACCCGTTACCCAGACCCCTCTCTGTTTACTCTGTCTCCTTCTGCAGCTAGTGTCTCTTTAAAGTAGCACAAATAATGAGGTTGTTGAAGCTACACTGGACACACTTCTGGACAGCTTCAACCTGGAGAAAAAGTGTGTCTCCTCCAAAAGTGCACGTCCCACAGTGATGTTTTTTTATTAGAAACGTCCTCAAATAAAACACCGCTGTATTTTGTGTCTGGTTTTGTACAAATCGCTGACAAAACTGAAGCAGTGAGTGGATTATAAATGAAGGTGTTTCCACGAATAAACCCTGCTTTATTCTGAATGTGTCTCAAAAAGCCAAAGGGAAATCATCTAAATAGCTCCAAGAGGGTTTATGTTGAGGTTAATACAGTCACAGGCAACAGACAAGTGTTTATTGATCATTTATTTGCTTTTGGGATGTGAGTCAGAAGGATATTATCGCATGATAGTGTGAACTGGAGTTAGACTCATCTCTGTATCACTGTCAAACCCAAACTGAGGTCTCATTTATCCAATAATCCTTGGCAAAAAGCGTATAATAATAAGTCATGTCAATAGCTGGGCGAGTAGCAGCAGTGTAGAGATGAAAATGAACATTTAAAATGAATATTAACTCTTGAGTAAGTTAGTTAAATCAGGAAATGAATTAAACTTTTATTCACAGCAGCTCCTCTAAAGATTAGAGCTGAAACATTTGTTCATAAAGCAATTGTCATCTTGAAAACACAAAAGAAAATTGGATTTAAAATAAAACCATGTGTAAATGAAGAGTTTTGTGTAATTTATTTACTTTGTGTTGGTGGGTGATATCTAAATTTAAGTAATAAGAGCATTTAACTTGACATTTATATTACTTTGGATAAATTTATCTGTAGTTTGGTGCTTCGTTTGGGCTTTGCAGAAAAGAAAGTTGTCTGTAATTAGGTTAATAACAATATTTAATGCCTGTATAGGAACATTTTATTGCACTTTAAGCCCTGCAGCAGCCTCTAAACACGGCCTTCCCTTGGATTTGCCACACACTTGTACAAACAGCAGGATCTGAGAGAATATGTGTCTCTGGTTGCGTCTGGAGAGAGGTGACAACGCGAGGATGTTTAACAGGTCAGTGCCTGCAGACCTCCTCAGGCTTTCCTCCAACACTACCTGCACCAACTGTGTGTCTGTGTGCATCAGAGCAGAGGGACTGGGGATTTGTGTAGGCTTTATTATTATTATTACAGTCATTTAACACAGAGAGAGTCCAAGAACAGGTTCACTTCAAAAGGTCATTGGGTTAAAAGAGAAAACCTGATGTAAGAAAATGAAATAAAAACTGTTTAAAGGTTTAGGGAGAGGTCACGAGTTGTCCTTTAAATACTGAGTGCAGCCTTTTGAAAAGAACATTAACATTTTGTGGCTATAAAGTACAAGGCTAGTCGGGAGATCATGCTTTAAGAAGTATTTTCAGCGTCAAAAGGGAGATAAAAGTTTCT
Source organism: Rhyacichthys aspro (assembly GCA_036850595.1). NCBI lineage: Eukaryota > Metazoa > Chordata > Actinopteri > Gobiiformes > Rhyacichthyidae > Rhyacichthys > Rhyacichthys aspro. Next base: position 22,305,203 of record CM072152.1, on the reverse strand, counting down.
GAAATAAGGTACAGTTAATAAAGGTAAAGATATACACTGCTAAGATGAGAATCAGAGGAAAAAAGCAACATTTTCCAAAAGAAATATTTGATAAAGACATATTCATAAAAGGAACATGTTCATTTGTCTTGTAAAAGGTGAGAGGAGCATGATAGAAACTACTGACCCTTAAAAATACAACTCCAACAAGTTGATGAGAGAGAGCGTTCATATTTTAGTCACGTTAAAACACTTCCTCTGTAGCACTTAACATTTACATGAGCGACACCACAAACCTGCTCGTGTTTTGAAGCTGACACGACGCTCGGTGAAGTGTACGGCTTCAACGACTTGATTCTGAATACACCTTCTGCTTTAATATTAGATCTTCTCAGAACTAATACGAACTCAAACTCTTAACACGCTCACCTCGGCTTCACACTCTCACTTCAGTCTTACGTAAACCTCTTCAGTTTTCTGAGATGTTTTTTTCTTTATTTAAGATGTAAAATAAACCCTTTGACTAAATGTTTTATTTAAGTTGTGTCTTTACTGTTACTAATCTACCTCATTATGTAACATGAAGCTTAGAATTATCCAATATGGCCATTTTTAAGTTTTAAAGCACTTTGCAGTTGTTTTAATTGAATACATAAATGTCTGTTTCAATGATACATACATTCAAAGAGGATAAATACTCAAAACAACCAACATATATGAAAAAGAAGTGCTATAACACTTAAACAAAGCATCTAATTTGGTTAAATGCATTTGGAAAATAAAATAAAATAAAATAAAATAAAATAAAATAAAATAAAATAAAATAAAATAAAATAAAATAAAATAAAATAAAATAAAATAAAATAAAATAAAATAAAATTAAATTAAATTAAATTAAATTAAATTAAATTAAATTAAATTAAATTAAATTAAATTAAATTAAATTAAATTAAATTAAATTAAATTAAATTAAACAGTGTCTCTTGGCAGCACTCATGACAACAGTATAGTGGCTCTTATATTTTTCTAATGTTTCAGTCTTTTTTTTTTTTTAATAAATTTTAATTCCTATATTTAATACAGATGCAAATTCATTGTATTTGTTTGTAATGACAAGAAAGTACTTCATTCATTGCCATTTTCAAGCATTTTTAAGGCTTTTGTCCCAAACTTTCAACGACCTAAAGACAAACTGACAAACTTTATTATCATTTGCTTGGCAGACAGTTTTAGTGTCCAAAAGACTCTTGTGGAAACTGGCGTAAAATGAGACATTTGTCAGAGCTGGAAGAGAAAACGCCAGTGAGCAGTTCTGAGTCCAAACACACACAGAGTTAAATCGTTCTCATGACTCTGGCGTTTTCACCAGAGCTCAGCAGGACGTCCACAATCAGCATCGATTAATTAATGGTCCTGCACAAAGAGAGAAAAATGCTCTGGAAATGGATTGGATTTGGAGGATTATCAGGAATAAACTCAACGGCAATATTAGGACGTTATCTTCTGCGAAATGACAACCTACTTTTTATCAAACGGATTTAAAGACAAGTTCGAGTTGTTAGTTACTAAGACTTTATCCAACTGCATTTTTCATTCTGTTTTTTTTAGCCTCAGCAAATGTTTTCTCTTTAAAGGTTTACTACGGACAATTTTGTAGCAGGAAGACTTATATGTTGTCAATCTAGGTTCAGCTAAATGTAAACAAAAACTTTCTGGTCCAAAGATAAAGGTACTTTAGGAAATGTGTGTAAAAAACAGGTCTGAACCAAAAAAAAACAAACAAAAAAAAGGATCCTAAACACAAATTGTGGCTTGAAAAAATGTGGAAAAAAGCAAAAACGCAATTTATATTTTGGATTTTTTTTTTAAATTCTCTGTCTGATTTTACAATTACAATAAAATACAAGATAATTATTTGTATTTATAAAATTTAAAATAAAATTTACTGTTTTTAAAAAATATATTATTTATATACTTTACCTCTACAGTTTTTCTTTTACTTTTAAGCTGAACCTAGATTGATGCCACTCACCAAAGCCAAAGCTATGTTGTCAATAGTATTTATATTTTTGTGGGTAAACTGAGAGAATAATAGTCGTATAGTTATTAGGAGGAACCACAACAGAAGGCAACTGGACACCAGGAAGAAAATTAGTCTTTACTTAATCAACACAATGGAATAAATGACAAAAACTGCAGAAGACCAGATGAAGTACCAAATATTCTTCTAAAATACTCCATCTTAAAGCAACACTACTGCAACTTTTCAGGATGTCTTTTCACACTAAAAGACTAAAAGAGACAGAAGCTGTGGCAAAAATCACACAAAACTGTTACCTTTTCATAATGATCTTATATAAATCCTGGTTTTAATGTAAATTTGACTTGCGCACGCCTCAAAGCTCACAGTTACACAGTGGAGCATCTCAAACCAAGCTTAATATTTCTTTAAAACAGGGGTTAGCTTCTTGTTTCACATCAAAAAACCATCAAAGTTAATGAATTGCTTTCAGTGAAATGATTTTCTGACTCTTTATCGCAGAGTAAAAAGTTACATAGACACAAAAACAGCACCAAATGTGAATAAATTGATCCCTGATGATCCTTAAACCCATTTACCGATGATATAACCTCTACATTTTACAAGAAAAGAAGGCATTAGCTGCACAAAAAGATGAACCATTTCCCTGCAGTGGTTAGAGCAGTTTGCCTTTCTTTTAAGACAAATGGACTTAATGCTGAAGATGAATAATTTAGAGCCACATTTGCTCAGACAGTGCTCTTTCAGTCAAGCTGCTGATGGATAAGTCTCTATTGGGCTGAAGTTAAAAACACGGAAAGCAAAAGAGTCACGTAAAAATGCTTCAAGCTTTAATTTGCATTGTTTACTTAGTTTGTTCTTTGTCTTCATCAAAGTGACTTTTCTAAACAGTGTAAAGTACATTTATTCCAAAACACAAGACACAATGGCTTTAAAATGTCGAGCCGTATCGTTCTGAAAAGCATTAAGAGGTGAACGATGACACCTGATCGTTAGCATTAGCAGAGTTTGACGTGTCTAATTTAAATGATCAATGACACTGAACGGGACTGAGTCAGAGATAAGTAACAATCCATGAAATTAAAAGTGTCAAAACAGTGTTATTCTTCAAGATTAATTTAAACAGGTTGAAAATGTGCTGGTACATACACTTTAAACTCTTTCTGTGAGGAGTTTTTTCAATAAAATTATGGATAAATACCTTGAGATGGTTTTAAATGGTGGCTATTCTCTAATTTCACAATAAAACATTACAAACAGTGTATTATTGTGAGCACAGCTTGAGTTTACATTATACAATATGAAGTTATGGCACGAAAACAGAGCTTCTTGCATTTGTACATTTTGTTATAGACTTTGAATGATGTTTTATATTAAGTTATTGCTTTATTTGATTTATTAAATACACCAGCAAATGTTGTATTAAAATAAAAGTGGCTGATATAACATGGAAATTAAAAATAGGGCTTAAACCACCTTCATTTAAAGATAATAAATCTGAAACATTATTATTACAATGAGTTGTTATGTGCTCATTTTGATCCAGATTCACCGAACACATTTATTTTTGTTGCACTGATAAAGTCTAGTGGATTTTTGCTCGTCTCTCAGTAGCATTGAGGCGCAGGAGTAAAATAAATCTTTCAAAAGGATGCTTTCCTAACTTTCTCCTATTTCTGTTCAGCTCAATATCAACTATAGACTTACTGTTCTCTGTTAGAAATACCCAGACTTCCTGTATCTCGGCCAAAAACCTGTTCAATAACAAAGTAAACACCCCACACTTTGAGTAAAGCTTCAGTTCAATTCCCGGAGTCTACCTTTGGCCCAAATAAAATCAGCAGTCCACCTCAGACCCAGAGGGACTTCTATTTGTCCAGTGGCAGGTGTAATATCCTCACACTGCGTCCAGCCTTTTATTCCTGCTGTTTTGGAGCGAGAGATAGAAGTACATCTCAGCAGGAGACCAACAGAAATAAACTCAACACGTACAACACAAATAAACACCTGGATTGTATAGTTTTCCTTTAGCAGACCTTTCAAAGCATCAAAGTGCTGCAGTGAATATGAACTAGGGCTCGATTATGGAAAGAAAATCGTAATCACAGTTATTTTGCTCATTGTAATCATGATTATTTTACAGGATTACTCATTGACTTTGGAAATATGTTGGATTTATGGAACAAAACAGCAAAACAAAACAATTCTCCTTAAAATAAATAATATATTCAAATAACTTACAAAATAAACAGAAATAATAATTAAGATAAATAAAAGTAATGAGTAATAAATAATTGTTTTTTGTTGAAATTGAAAATTTGATTGCAAAGAATTAATAAATGGCAATGTCAGGTCTGAAATCTGAAGCATTTTTGTCTCCCAATCCAATTTTATTTTATTTATAAAGAACTTTGAAGCTCATGAAATAGGAGACTTTAATTAGACTTTATTTACGACAAAAATCCAAACATATTCTGTGAAATATATGCATTTTTTCCCTAAATGTCTTCAAAGCATCCTCCTAAAGTTTAATTAAACTTTAAAACACTCACAAAACGACTTTAAATACTCTTCTTTATCCTCGACAGCCCAGTGTTACTATTATTCCACAGAAAACTCCCGCATTTTCCTCAAAGGTCAACGCAGAGAGATATCCGACGTGTAAGGGGCTTTTTTTAGTTGAACTTTCCCGGTTTGGAGTCGCGCTGATGAGAAATGTCAGTCAAAAGTCCTCGTTCTGAAAGTGTTCTACTCCAAAGTGTTAGGTTTGTAATTCTACGTCAAAGATGGTCGGCTGATTCATAAAAAGCACTGTACTTATTCCACAAGATATTTATACGATATTTTCTGAAGCTACTGAATAAAACGGACAACGTGATGTGCAATTTTTGACTTAAATTTGATCAAAGCCAAGTATATTTACATTTATAGAGTTTATTCCTCATATAATGGCATCATATTATCACACTTTATACAGTTATTGCCCGTGTTGATTCTGCAATAACAATACATTTGCGAAAGAGTAAGAGTTAAACGAAAAAGATTATTTGTGTTAAATAATATAAATAAGAAATGGAACTCAAAAAGTATGAATTGCATGTAGTAAAAATAAATGAAAGTATGATGAAAAAAAGTGTGTGTACGTCCGACTTTGCAAAATAACCTCGAAAAAAAAGGTTGAAAAAGGAATCCTCAGTTGCCAAAGGAAATGTTAATAAAAACACTAAGAAAGAAAAGAAGTGATAACAATAACATACATAACATAGTATATTCTGTTTTTAATTTAATTACAGAAGTTTTAATGACATTTTCAGCCATTTAAATTGCGATTTTGTAAAAAAGAATAGTATTTTGAGTAAAAAACTGTGATTTTTACATATGTAACAGTTGTAATTGTGCAAAAAAGTACTATTACTTATTTTATTTATACTTTTCTGGCCTAAATGTCACCCGCCCACATATGGTGCAGCCCTTATAGCTGTTATTATTAGTCTTTTATCTCCAGTAGCACTCCTCTGATTAGTGAAAGTGGTAGAGCACTGTCCTCTCTGTGGCCCGAACAACGGGGGGTAACCTGAATACAGATGAACCTCGGAGTTTTCTACTGATCTAAAGGGATTAAAGAAAAACCACGTCCCGAGGGAGACACAGAGATTGGATCCGAGAAGTGAGTGCATTGTCGAGAAACAGGTGATTAATGTGGAACTAATGGGATTGAAAAAGATAGAAAAGAGTCAAAACACACTGATTTACAACGACGATAGAAAACTGCAACATCACTGAGCTGTTCGACCCGGTCTCAAAGTGGTTTATGCTGTTTTTGTGAAGCAATATAAACTGGCCTTCATTGTTATTGTATTTGGACATAGTTTGAAATGTTAATATCCAGTGGAAGTTAATCAATATGCAATCTGGTACTACTATATATCACAATATGAATTTTCACTTAACTTAAAGCTAAAAAGCTGTATTGAAATATAAACACAATAAAGGTGATTTGTTTTCTACTGGTCACTGGTCTTTATTAATATTAACTTCATTTAAGGCTCTAATTACCCCATTGTTTGAAAATTCTTGGTGAACTAAAGGGTATAACACATAATCAAAGTGATGAGGGGCCACAATAGTTCTTAAGAATCATTTCAGAGGCAGAAGATAGTTTTATTAAATTCTGAATGTGAGATTTCATCTTCATTTGAGTCTCACAAATTAATGAATTTCCTGCTTTTATAGAAACTGTTTTTTTTGTTGGATCTGAACAAGTTTAAGATGTATTTGAACAGGTTTTAATTGGGTTTGAACAAGTTTTAATTGGATTTGAACAGGTTTTAATTGGATAAGAACAAGTTTTAGATTGATTTGAACAGGTTTTAATTGGATAAGAACAAGTTTTAGATTGATTTGAACAGGTTTTAATTGGATAAGAACAAGTTTTAGATTGATTTGAACAAGTTTTAATTGGATTTGAACAGGTTTTAATTGGATTTGAACATGTTTTAATTGGATTTGAACATGTTTTAATTGGTTTTGAACAGGTTTTAACTGGATTTGAACAGGTTTTAGATGGATTTGAACAGGTTTTAATTAGATTTGAACAAGTTTTAGATGGATTTGAACAAGTTTTAATTGGATTTGAACAGATTTTAAATGGATTTTAACATATTTGATTTATCTTTGTAGCAAAAATCTTCTAAATGTATTGAAGGGCCACATAAAACACTACAAATGGATGTGTTTGTAACGATGCTAAATCTGTAATATTTCACATTAGATTCAACTTTATTGTCATTACAACCGTTTCAAGGCAAAGAAATGCAGCTTTAATCTCAACCAGAAGAGCAGAAAACAAAAGTGAAGAACAGTATAGCCCTAGTTTAAACGTTTTAATAGTAATGTCACCCTTAACTTTAAGTATATGTCCAGTACAGGCTCCATTTTATTGACTAAACACAGTATATTGTCAAGAAAAGTGTTAATGCTTTACAAATACGTTCCATAAACTGTTGATGTTGATCTTTCACTGACAAGAAAGACAATAAAGTTGCATTTTGACATTAGCACAGCACGAAACACCATTATCATAGATTAGTATCCAGTAGCAACATAAAAACGACCCCACTGTGCTGTTGAAGTACTTGAACATCACTTTTGAAGTATGTTTTTAATAACCAGCCCCAAACTCACACTCGGCTCCTATCCTTGATTTACGTTGCTGCGAACAACCCTTTGAAATGGTTTAAAAGTGAAGCTCCTGCAGAGTAATCGTGCTCCACCTGAGATAACGCTATATGTTCCTGGATTAAAGCTGGCGTCCATATTAGATCGGAGATTACGATCTGTTTTGAGCCTGAGGGTGATATTGTACATCTATAGGGTTGAGCTGCACCATAAATAGACGTGAAGACCTCTGTTCTCGAGTTAGCATCACGTGACCTCCCCGTGTATTTACTCAGGTCGATGCCGCTCCTGTTTGGATGCACCTCTTTACCTTACGCTTATGTGAGCAGTAAACATCCATTACCGATACATCACTTTACCCCGGGGCGGTGTGATGATCGTGCACAGTATGGGCCATAGCTGCTGATTAGTAATAAAGTAATAATGTTTGGTAGTTCAGACGCAATAAAAGAGCACATGATGAATATAGGAAACGTAATGAACCATTAGCAGGCTTCATTCTGGCTCATAAACAGATAATTACAGAGCTGTAATAGGATATAGGATTGAATTTGCTCAGTTCAGCTGCAGTGTAATTGTCTTTTAAAGGGATAGTCTTATATGTTTGTAAAAGGTGTTACTTTTGGATAATTAACTTATAACAAACAGATAATTGTCAGCCCACCTTCAGTTTAGAGAAGCACAGTGAAAACACAGTTTATAACAACAAACAAAGGTACTTCTGGGTCAAAACTACTATTTGTGCTTTTGGTGTTACGCTCTTAGCCTTTATTTACTTTTTTGCTGAATTAATCCCAGTCGTTTTTGCTCATAAAACACTCAAATGCAGAGAAAAATGGTTAAATAATAAAGCAAATAGTACCGAAATTAAGGCTAGTCACAAATAACTAGTGAATATTAACTTTTTAAATGAGAGTTACTTGTTGTACTGATTTGCAGAATAAAAAATGTCAGAAATGCTTGTTGAACACTTAAAATGGTAAAACGCTAAAGTAAAAGTCCTTGCACAGACACAGGGCAATGAATAAAGTTAATAAACTGCAGTAGAGTCCTTTTTGTTTAACACGGTGCATTGGAGTTCCCTGATTTATGATTTGCGCTGCATCCCATTGTCCTTGATGTAACCTACACAAATGAGTTTTAATCCTCTGCCCACGGCCAACAATATTACTTAGAGGTACAGCTCCGCTAAAGACAGCATTAAAAACCACCTTTTACCCTTTGATTCATGACAAACTCAGCCTGTTCTGTGCATCAACCTAAAGTTTCATGTTCAAGCACTTTTAGGATCCATCTGCAAATGTTTTTAAGTCCTTTTCTTTCATAATTAAACACTTTTCTCACATATAAACGATTATATCCTTTGATTATATTGCTTTTTGTCAGTTCAGAGAGTACATTATCATTAAAAAACATAACTAAATTGAATTGATTAAAGGCAGAAAGAGCAGGAAGGGCGCTGTTTTAAGAAACTTTTGTCAATGGTAGTGAGCTATTTGACTGGTTTTTGGACGTTTTAGTCTTTATTAGATGTAAACAGTGCATATTTAATAAAAAAAGAGTGAGAAAGGTTTGAGGATGGTTTGACCCAAAGCTGCTCTGTTTCTAAACCACATCATGTTACCTTTTACCAGAAAATACAAAGCCTGGAAATCATTACACTGTAGTCAATAAATGAATCGATGAACCCCTCTTTTGTGTTACAGTGCACTCGGCTCACCAGATACCCCGCTACGTGACTCCTGGGGCAAATTATCATCTCATGACAATCCACACATCACCGTATCTCATCACATTTGATATGTTTGGAAGTATTTCTGAGCCCTTTACTTTGTACAAATCATCAAGAGTTACATAATGTTGCTTTAACCTAATCATGTGTTGTTCTAAATAAAAAGATTGTTGCACTGCCACTGAATGAGAGACAGATCCTTCAGAACTTAAAAAGACAGAAAACAAAGCTCCTATCGTATGTGTCTGTGGTAATGCTTTTCCTATCAACACCGAGCCTGAACAACAGCGAGGGTAAACACTGTCCCGATATAGTAAAGCTAGACAGAAAAGCCTCTTATGGCCCAAAGAGCAGAATAAAGCAGAGAGGAATAAAACATCTGCAGAAGAGAACGGGACAAAGCAAAGCTAAACCCCCCAAAAAAGGGTTATTTTTAAAGATTTAAAACCTTTTCACTCACAACCACAATCCCACTACAGTGTTTTAAAAAAAGGAAAAGTCAATGTTAAACCCTTTTCTAGTCATTTACAGAACAACGAATGGTTAAACCAGCTTTAAAGTTTGATTCGCTGTGGGTTTGGTCTGAAAATAACATCGTAGTAAATGGAACTAAAGTCTCACAAATAGGGCTGGATTTGATCGTGTCTTTTCTGTAATAGTAGTTTGATTTTGACAAATGTCATTTCGATGAAACGCAGTGAGACCAAATGTAATCGGTGAATAGCTCTTAACAGAATTCGGCTGCCTTTTTATTTATTTATTTTTTTCTTTTCACTATAATTTATCTCTCTTCAGAAAGAGTCGGGTCAGTACAAATGTCAAGTCTTTAACAAAACATTGTGAGAACAGCAATTTAAACGAAAAGTTACTGATGTGAAGAAACTCTGTATTTAGGACTTATGTTTCCACCTTTAATGATTAGATAGAGTCCACTTTACTGTCATTAAACATGCAGCAAATGCAGGGCAACAAATGGAGATTAGCATCAAACCAGAAGTACAAAAGTTATCTTTAACATTAATAGCTTCTTTTTTATGGTAAACTGGTTTTAGTAGGGTTTTACCAGGTTTTAAATGGATTTGAACATGTTTTGGATGGGTTTGAACAGGTTCTAGTCAGATTCGAACAGGTTTTAGATGGATTGAACAGGTTTTAGTCGGATTTAAACAAGTTTTAATTGGATTTGAACAGGTTTTAGATGGATTTAAAGAGGTTTTATCCAGATTTGAAGAGGTTTTATCCAGATTTGAACAGGTTTTAGCCAAATTTTAACAGGTTTTAGTTGGATTCGAACAGGTATAGATGGATTTAAACAGGTGTTAGTCAGATTTGAACAGATTTTATTTATCTTTGTAGAAAAACTGGCTTAAGATTTCCTGAACAAACCAATAAAATCCTTCTAAAACCTGTTCAAACCTGCTGTACCAAAAAAATCACCTTCTAAATGTATATTAAGGGCCACATAAAACATTGCAAAGAGCCGCATTTGGCCCGGGGGCCTTGAGTTTGACGTGTGTGTTTAGTATAGGTCAGTTCTATGGACATTATTTATCATTATTTCGTCTAACGTAAAGAAATTGAGATGTGACTTTGCTTGTTCAGACTTTAACTCAATACACTTTTTAATGTCAACTCTTATATCTGAATACTTAATTTAGTGTGTATCGTGCTTGTTACATTTATAGATCCATGTAGTTTGGTTTAAAAGCTTTGTGTTTAGAATTGCATTTTCAATTTAAGACAAAAAAAACAACAAAAAAGACTCGATGTTTTAAAACACAAAAGGTGGAGCTGTCAGGTCTCACTCTGACTGGAACCAAAACAGTAAAAGCAGCTTTGTTGATTGCACTCTTTGCATGACAATAGCCTGCATGCAACAAAATTTAATAAAAAAGACATTTCACCTCGTAATTATTCCCTGTTTTTCCTCCTCTCCTTTGTTTTATTTTTTCTTCACACTCAGAGGGAACTAATAAAAGAAACGAGAGAGAAAGTGACGTGGGCTGCTCTTACCTTGACGTTGGGCTTCCTGGTCGAGAATCCTCTGTACCATCCTGAAATAAAACAAAAAGAATAAGTGACTAAGATGAGCAGTGCATTCTGGGAAGAGATGAGGTTACTGTGAGTCACCAGTTTGAACACATACAGTTTACAAAGACGACAGAGGCCAGTCCTTCTTGAAGAGCTGCATTAGTAAAAACCAGTCTGACCTCAGAAAGCATTATTTCTCATAAACAAAAGGTCAGCAGTTTTTATGTGGGAATAGTTTATTGTAATTTAAGAAAAGGAAGATTGCGGCAGGAAGCCATTTTCGAGTCATTTTCGGCAAATTTATGCAAATAAATGTGAGTGAGCAGCTGTTGTAAGCACCATTTTACAAAGAAATGTCGATTTATTTTCACAAACATATATTTTTGCGCAGCTGTTCAAGCATAGAAAGACTTAAGACGTTATAGTTATTTTCCCTGCAGTGGAAATGTCTATTATTACCTCTGCTTTTAAAAAGACCACATTAAGGTTTAACATTCACAGTCTGAGTTAGATCTCTCTTAAAGTGTGAGGGGTTTATGTGGAGCAGTGCGTGACAAAGTCAGACAGAAACAATAGCGAGGATTCGAGCCCAAGGCTGAGACAAAGGGCACATCCGGTCTACTGCCCCAAATGAGCCTGGATTCATATTCGGAGGCAAAAATTAGGGCAAAATATTAGAACAACTGATGCATAAGATGTTCCAAAATACAGAGTCCAGTGGTGTCCTGCTCGAAGGAAACTAGGTGCGAGTCTGGTCCAAACGTAACCTCTGGGGCTTAACCTTGAGCACAATGTGGAAAAACCCAAAGGCTGTAGTTGCTCCGAGAGGTTTGGGGTATTATTAAAGGTTTATGGGATGTTTTTTACCCTTGCCGACAACTCTATGTACCCGTTTATGAAGATTATATATCTGGTTTTAGTGATGAGTAGAACTTTGAACATTATCTCTAATAATAAGTGAGTAATGTCTCTCAATCACTTTTTTTTCTGTCACACCCTCTTGTCTTTGTACAATAATTGGAAAAGTTACCACCGTATTCTATCACAGTCTTCACTAAATGCCCCAACTGTCAAAATATATAATAAACTATCAATAATTTTAAGAATAACTGGCATCAGAAGGTGACAAAATGGTGGATCAGTCTTTTTTAAGTGCTGCTGTGTGGTGGACAGACAAAAACAGACTATTAGGAAGTCTATAGAAGTAGTCCATTACAGATAATAGAGCATCCCATTTGACCCTGAATATTGACAGAAATTGTTTTAATATAGTTTTCATTCTTCAGTGGAATTGTGAAATTGCAGCACAAACTTTGTTTCCGGCTAATTCAACATAATTCTGCTTTTCCACTCTTGATTTTAACGTTAGATCAGTCTACCAAACAAACATGAGCTTAGTTTAGGCAAAATAGGAAAATAAAAAAACTCTGCCTCGTGACTAAGATCGTTTGTTGTCATGGAAACGTCATTGATAGCTCCAAATGATGAACTGGAGAGAAAAATAACATTAAAAACTAAACTTTTATTCTTACTTTTTTGTAGGTCTCATGTTTTTTTTGATGGTTGCCATGGTAACAAAGGCTTAATGGAAGAGTGAAGATAATATTTCACATAAACGTAGGTAAATACAGCTAAAATAAGACATTAAATCATACTGTAAAATGTTGTAATGGATACACTGTTGAAAATGGGGTTAGAGTTTGCCCAAATCAAACTTTGATAAAACCTGAGTCTGGTTCATCCCCTTTGAGACTAACTTTTACAACCTAAAATAAAATCCTGTCTCTCATTGTGCATGCATGAAGCGCCTGCTGTACCCTGTTCTCCGAGAGCACAGCAGCTCTTTCCACACGGACACACATTCATCACGAGGAGGACAGTTCCCTCTGAGGAGTCGGGAAACTGTCGTCAAACTAGACTCGACTCTAAGACAAATCCTGACAGCAGAAAATGACTTGTATCCGGGGAATAAATATGTACAGGAGAGCACCCAGATACACCTCCGCCAGACACCATTCGTCTCCTTTCAGGAAGAAACGGGAATGAGGGAGTGTTTGCCAAAATAATGTACGGCTCTGGACCGTGGAAACAGAGCCGTGATCGAGACCTGTCTATTTTTGTCTAAAGTTAACACAAGAAAATATGAAATAGGCCAAGGCTGGGAATCAAAGACCACTTCACAATACACTGCACTTTTGTCTGAAATGAAACAAAACCCAATAAATACAGAGACTTTTGTCCATCTTTTACATAAATGCCACAAAAGACACTATTCAGAGTAAAATTGTACAATATCTGTATCATTATAATGTTTCTTGGAGGATTAAGAACATTTTTACAATACATAAAATATGCTGTCTATTGTCTACCATTGATCCAGATACTTTTTTAAAGGGATATGTCATTTAAAGCAACCCTGAGTAATGTTTAGCACAGATCCCTCGACAGACATTGTTTCTTTAAGACAGAAACGTCATTTTGTGGATATTGTTTCTTTTCAAGTAGAGCTGGCAAGTTTGGAAGGAAAAAAACAAACACGTCTTCAGAAACAGTCGGGTAATTTTAGTGTATTTTGTACAAATAGGACTCTGCGATGGTCCTGTGTGTTGGCCTGTTTCTGAATCCTCTATTTAAGTGTCATAAAGAGCATCATTTAAGTAAACTCTTGCAATGACACCGTGTCCCGGGACAGGACAGTTACAGTGACATGATTCTACTGATCTCATGGGAGGGAGAACATATCATTTTGGGTTAAAAGTTACACAAAGCTGCTTTAACAAGTTGTTTCTTGTATGCTTCATCTGATTGGTCTGTATCAGTGTTTAATATTCAATTCAAAAGGTACTTTGACGTAAAATTCATAGAATCCACAACAGGGCAAAAGACAGTTTTATAAAGCCATCATTTATAATAAACAATATCAAAAACAAATTGTCTCAACATCAACAAAACCTACAACAAAAATGGTTAGTTATGTTTTTATTGATATTTATCCATCTCTAAATGAATGAGTTTATGAGCAACATTTACTGGAGCAACTTTTGTGGATTGCACACATTTTGTTCTTTTACTTTTACTCAAGAATTATTTGAAACTATATTGAAATTATTTGAAGAATCACTGAGTAAAATTAACTCTAATCCTGCTCTTTTTATAAACTGATCCTGCGTCTGACTTCTGTTTAAGACACTTCAGGCCAAAAAAGACAGATTTTTTTTTACCAAATGCACCAAAAACAGTTTTAATTTCATCATAAATGTTTATTACCTTTGACTGTGGTAGATATCAGGCATTTTCCCAAACTATTTAGACATTAGAAACAAACTGAGGGCTCAGTTTTAGCTTTAATCAACACTACCTCTTTATGTCCAGTCCCTCAACGACTCACACCTGACATTGTGATTCAAAACTTTAAAAATGAGGAGAAAAGAAGACAGAAAACACTGGTTATATAACGAGCACTTCACATGACAAACACATGAACCAAGCTAATCATTTAAAATGTCATGAAGTACCATTTAGAGATAATAAACCCCATTAGCTGAGTAAACATTTAGCAAAGAGATGGGAACAATACATGAGTGGAGAGGCTTCATTGTATTTTTCATTTTATCTCGTTCCAAAATCACCAGATTCGTTCCTCGGCAGTTCTGCATAATCTGATAAAATATGGAAATGGGGCTTTAATTGGCGGGCTAATTAATAACCAATCACGATCCATTTAGCCGCCTTGTTAAGACGGCTGTGTTTACTCCCCAGTCTCTCATCTATATGATAATCAGACCCGCAGTGACTCGGACCCGTTTGATCGGGTTGAAACCAGGACGAGGCTTTACTGAATTATAGTAACACATAACAATACTAGACTAGATTAAACTGGACAAAGCTGGGGCTCTGTCTGTGGTGCGTTCATGGGACCTCAGGTGGAAGCAAGGTTCACACATTTTCAATTCTCCATCGTTTTCCACCAGCGGCTGAATAAATAATAACAACAGAAGCATCAAAAGTAGGGCATTGTCGAATAAAATGCAAAACTCAATGAGAAGAATTTGTTAAGCCACAGTCGACTTATTATAAAAACATAAATTCAGGGCAGGTTTCATTCAAATCAGTGTCTCAAGTGTTGAAAATAGCACCACAATCAAAACATTTTACTGTAATGTTCTATTGTGTTCAATAGAAACAGCACAGAATCATTGAAATCAATAAAACATCCACAGAAATAATTGTTCTAGTGATCTAGTTTTGAGAAGAAGTTTATTTAAGGATTAGTATTAGACTCTTTATATTATTAGATTCTTTGGTTTAGCTCTGGCTGTTGTAATGTTCTATATAAATAAAGTTTGATTGATTGTTTGATAGAAATGTTTATCTGATTGATCGATGAAGGTGAAATAATCGATGTATCATTTATAAACAGCAGGTTTATACAAAATAAAAATAAAAAAATGAAACCAAGGTGATATATTTTGTTTCTGATTTACGTTTATTCCGATTGTTCTCAAGTAAAAAAGCAATTAATATATTTTAGTTTAAAATGTCACCCTTTACACATTGATACATGTTTTTGTTGTTGTTTTTTCAACTGCTACTAGTCTTTTTTTTCTTCTTTTTGTTCTATTTCTAGTTCATCAGTCTGTTCTCTGTGGATTTGAGTTTGATTTCCAGGAAGTGGACATAATTAAAAGAATTCAAGAATAAACTAATGCAATTTGAGAAACATACAAACAACTCTGAGAAATAAAGCATTGGATAAAAAAAGGTTTCAATTGATCCAACATGATTCCTACTGAAGGCAAACTATCAATCCAAGAAATACCAGACAAACGCTTTTATTTTGAAAGATAGCAGCAAAAATGTGGACAAGATCAGCTTTATACTGTACAAAACTGTCATGTAGATGCATCTAAAAGCAACAAATGGGCTTTTCCTGATTAAACTGTAAAGAGTGGCCCTTCAAAGTCTGAAACAACAAAGACAACACTTGAGATAATGACTGCTTCATGTACAGTATCTCATTATTTTAAAGATTACATCTGTCAGGTGTATTCCCAGCTTCTTAATACCTGCTCTGTTTTTGATTCTCAGGTCAGCTCCCAGATCCACTCAGGTGTTGTCTTTATTCTCCTGTCGCGTTGTGATTAGTGCTGTGTGCTCGTGGCTGTAATTACCGAAGAGATCTGTTACACGAAAAGCCTCTTTAAAATAACGAGCGGGTGTTCGTCGCGAGTCTGGGGGTACTTCACCGACGCGAGCCGCAACTAGAATGTCAATTTCATACTTTCAATTGCTACAGCGCCTCTAATCGAAGTCTAATGCTTTCTTAAGTGTTATGACTGTACTGTATATTTTAGAAAATGAAAGTTAAGAGTTGCATTTCTGCGGCGGCTGCCAACTCCACATCAGTGCCATTAAAACCATCGAGCTCCTGTCCCGAGCGGATGATTTGAGACAGGAGTGGAGCTGCTGAGCGAGAAGGCCGAGAAGACAATTTAAGACAAGTTTCTGGGACTGAATTAAATACTTTTCAGCTCAGAATCATCCATATTTATGATTATTTCTTGTGCTCTGATCACTGCTAAAAATACCTACTTCCAAATCGATATACTTTTTTGTACAATGCTTTTTAAGTCGTTGTTTTGGCATCTGTGCAGGCTTTTATGGAGCAAACACTGGAAGGAAAAGGGGAAACAGATGGTTTAGTATTTACTGCAAAAAAATGTGATGTAACTAAACCAAACTTTAAGCCTTAAAGTGATTCTTGACTGTCCCACTTTTGTTAAACTTTGGCAAAGTTTGTAGCTGATGCCTGACTGAGACAGACTTTTGTGTTATTTATCCTCCTCACTACGCAACATGAAGCATTTCTATAGGTCTTTCATAAACACGTACATATTTAGGAGAAAACTGCTCCAAATATCTGTGATTTCTTCGAGTGTTGAGAGTCTGGATAATGACAGAAACTCTTGAAACTGAAGAAGCTGGCCCTGGTTTTCCCAATTCTTTGCCGTCAGGGGTTGTGTCCTCAATTCAGACGGTCGCTTTCATAATGAGAGAAAGAAAAAACTGAAGAGCTATGAAGATGTAGACTGGGTTCAAATCGTGAGATAAAGCTTGGAGCTGTTTCCACTAAGCATTTCTATCTGGAATAAAATATAGACAAAGTGTGTTATTAATTATTTTCCAAAACGAAGAAGCACATTTTAGGCGTTTCATTCTTTCATGTCTTTAGTTTTGACTGTGTATTAAAACAACAGTAGTGGATTTAAGACTATAACTAAGTGAATAATAGCTGTTTTTGTAGTTTATTTAAAAAAACTCTTCAGTATTTTGTATTCTTTCTTTTGTGTAAGTGGCAGTTTATCATTATTTGTTTTTAAAAGGCGTCCATTTTGTTTTTTTGTCCTTCACCTGATTTGTGATTCTCTTTTTCCATTATTTCACACTTTTTTTACAAGATAGACACTGACGATAACGTGGTACTCATCAATTATTCTGGTACCTGTCTGAAAATAAACAATAAATCTGTCTGTTTTATGAGTTTAACAGAAACCAAACACATCCCATCTTTCCATATTTCCATTTTTTTCTCCGATGGGGCCTCCTCAGTTCGGTCCAGGTCACACTTTGGCGCTGGATGGATGTGAGGATCTGTCCAGCTGCAGCTAATGGGGCCCACACTCTGTCATTATTCACAAAACACAACATTTCCTTCTCCTCCACACTCCCTCTGAACCTGGCCGGCTAATCCCAACTGCAGCTAATCACTCGGGCTCTGCTCCAGTTCTGCAGGAATATTTGATTTGTGGTTATTATACAAACAAACAATGGGTGCAGAATGGTTGCAGTAATAGATGGTGTTTAGTTTTTATTAAGTCATTATTGTGGAGAAGTCTGACCACACAGCAGCACTTATACCATTCACACAAATGCTCCATCAGCTTTAGGCAACAAATATTTGACAGTATAATGATAAAAAAAACTCCTAAAAGACCAAACCAATCATAATTTAATCCCTGTCGACACACAGATCTGTATGTTTTGGTCTGCTGTACACATGCAAACAATATTTTAAGTATTAAACAGGTTTGTGTCACCGGTAATTTGGACTTTTCTTACTTTTGAGTGGTCTTTTCTCAGCTCAGTTCATGCTTATTATTGTTTTGTGAAATGAGCGTGACCATATTCAATGTCATTTCCAATAAATGTATTTGTTTTTAACTTATAGTCTTTACTTTTTGTTGTAAGACAATGCTAGAAACAATTAAAACTCAATGTCACCCAGCAGCTTTGTATGAAAAGTGAGATCATATCAAGATTAATGAGTGTACAATGCCCATTATGAAATTTTGGATGGTCATGTGGTATTTGTTTAGTGTAAAAACAATAAGAGGTATTTAAATAAATTACTTCACCTATAGTTTATACAAGCGGAAAGGAACAAATTTTGTCAAATACGAGCAAAAAGCAGGTTTTCATAGTCTCTGCGCTGTTCATCTCGACAAAAGAAGCAGGTAAGAGAATCACAATTATTTTGAAATCACGATTATTTGTACACAATTACTCAGTGACTTTGGAAATATGTTGGATTTATTGAACAAAACAGTGAATTCTCCTTCAAATAAATAATATATTAAAACTATTATGATAAATAAATAGAAATAATAATAATAAAGATAAATAAATAAGATCAACAATGTAGTGCACTTCCACAATCTCCTGGAAAACAAGTAAAAAATAAAAACAAGTAATAAATAATAGTTTTTTTCTCAATTAAATGATCGTTGGAAGCTGAAATTGAAATAGAAAAATTCAATTAATTGCGCCGCTCTAATTGTAACCCTTAAAAACTGGACTGATCCCAATATTAAAGGTGAAAATAATCCTTGTAATTGTTCGCCGTACATTAATATCCAGTTCTGTTTTATTCTAATGACAGAAGCAGGCAGGAAACACTGATGTCTGTGTCAATGTACGGTACACGTTTCATTTTCAGGTCCCTTTAAGGTCTTTGGCTCTAATCTGAATTCCATATAAATGTTTTGGAGCCGAGTCTTTGAGGAGCATCACTTGTCTTTAATGCTGCAGCGTGTTTGCAGTGATTAATGAGGCTTTAGCTCCGCTGTAACACGGGCATTAAACATCCCGCCCTCGCACAGTCTCATAATGCTATCAATCAGGAGCCAGCCTTACCTTCACACTTCTCCAGGATCTGAACCGTCTCTCCCACCTCCAGCGCCAGACCCTGACTCACCGAGCCCCGGAAGTTACAGATGACTGCAGAGAAAACCAGAGAAAACCAGAGAAAAAGAGGGAACGTTAGACTTAAAACACAGAGAAAAAGCTCCATTAATAGAAAACAAAACAATAAAACACCTCAGTAATGGGCAGACAATGGCTTTTTCTAAAATTGCATTAGTTTCTCTGGTGCACAGTGTAAAGAGAGAGTGTTCAAATGGATATTACACTTCAATGTAGTGCACTCAAACTTTATAACAGAGCATTATGAGCAGCTGTGAATACATAATGGTCACTATATGGAGAAGTTACACAGTCGAGCTTTCTTTAAAAGGAAAAAACATTAGATTGCACAAGTCAGCTGCACTTTACACATAATCTGGAAAGTTCTGTCTTGTCGTCAACAGCCTCAAGGCTCCTTTGAGGCTTGAAGTTTCCAGTTAATAGTCAAGCATTAGATAATAACAATAGCCTCATTTTCAACAGCAACTCTTTCCCAGAAAATATAATATTAATATTCAGATCCAATGTTTTCCCCCTTCTTCGGTTTTTTATTTGACTAAAACTGGTTAAGTTTTGAGAAAAAGTGTGTCTTCTTGTTCAGCAATTCTTTTAAAACAAAAATAAGCAGCGTGGCTCTTGAATGTTTCACGACAGCTGTCTCTAAATTCCAGAAGAAACAGTATTTTCTCGTTCATTTTGCCTTAATCCACCTCAAAGACAAAGCGTCTCACGTCCGTCATTGTCTTATGGGATGACTCTTAAAAAGTTAGCCCAGTTTTGCAGAGATTTAGCATCAGCACATTTGTTTTGGGACATTGCGTTATCAAAATATAGACATTGCGTTCCCCACAAGAGCGTTTCTTGTGTCTGCAGCATGACGTTAACCCAGAGCCCGACTGAACACATCACTCTGTGCTGTACCAGCCAGTGTTCGGCTAATATTCCTCGTGACTGCGTCAGTGAACCCAGAAAACAACACAACACAGTTCATTCATGTGCACCTGCAACAACATAACACAGTATGACAAGTGTTTCAATGTAGGATCTATCAGAAAATCATGTTTTTTTCACTCATTTTTGAGGAAAATTAATGTACTGTACATATTTCAAGTAAGATTTGATCTACTTGTGTTGTATTTCTATATCTTAAGATGTGTGAAAAGTTGATTTCGTGGTAGTTTTTCACTTTAAAGTTGTGTTACTAGGCGACTTTTACTTTTTCAACCCTCAAAACGACTTTAGGACTAGATAATCTAATCATTTTGAGTGTGTAGCTTTGTACAAAACTCTGTGCCCCGTTATTTTAAGAAATCTTGCACTAATTTGGCCTGAAAACAGATACTATTCCTCTCACAATGCTGCTGTTTCCCCATAGACCACTCAATGCATGAAACATTAAAAAAAAAAAATATCGGAAAACATGATTTTACCACAAAGTTTCTACCAAATTGTTTTCACAGCAATACTTTTTTTTGTCTAAAATGAAGAAGGCCAAGTCGATTAATTCTCTTTATAAACCCATTGGTCTTAAATGCACTTTTGCCTCAGGTCTCGGGACAAATAAACACAAGGTTACAACTACCACATCTATATTTTTATAACAGCTAAACTTAAAGTAAAAAAAATAAAAAGAATCTCTAGCCCAAAGGCAAAGCTGCACTTAAATTTTAACTTCACTGTGAACTTCTGAGGTCACTTTGGGCCAAAGCTGCTCTAAACATAGAAACAGCAGCGAGGGCTTGAGTCTGCTCCGTCTGAGCTTCACTGCCTTTTTTTTAATAATCCTTCCCTGTTTCTGGAGAGTCTACATCTCCAGGCTGCATCACTTTATTTCAGAGGATATTTTCTCATTCAATCTGCACTAATCAACCTCAGAGACAATGTCAGCTTTGAGTGAGACCCGGCTCAGCGTCCCACGACAGTCTGTCTTTGTGTCGTCAATGTCAGTCTCTGTTTGTCGCTGTCTTTACACAAGACTCAGCTTCTGTTGCACAAATAAAAGTCTGCAAATCCACTCAATTATCAAGATTTAAGACAGCGGTGTCAAACTCAAAGAGGTCAGGGGCCACGGACGTTCACAGGGACTGAAGATGGAAGCTTTTATTATTATTTTTGTTAACTTTTGTAAGACTCAGATGAAAATTAACATTTATTTCCACCTTTTAAACAGGTTTTAATCAGATTTAAACCGGTTTTAATTAGATTTGAATTGGATTTGAACACATTTTAGATGGATTTGAACAGGTTTGAGTCATATTTTAACAGCTTTTAGTCATTTTTTGTTGGATTTCAACAATCTGAACACGTTTTAGACAGATTTGAACAAGTTTTAATTGCATTTGAAGAGGTTTTAGTTGGAATTCCCTTCTTCAAATCCCTTTAAAACCTGCACTAATCCAATTAAAATCTAGTGCCAAAAATATCGCCTTCTAAATAAATGTATTGGAGTTTTTAGTAGTTGAGTTTTTAGTGTGATTTAAGCCATTCACAATTGACAGAATGGATTTGATTTGATGATAATAGTGAATATTCCAAGGCTTTCAAAATAAATGAAATGTCAAAGAAGCCGACAGATCAAAAAGGTGGTTTAAACCAAACTGTGGCAGAAAAGCAGAATGAGTGAGTTTGTTCAGTGTCCTCCAGTTCTTTATTGACTCAAATGCCTCCTGTCACCAAGCAATGCCAGACATGTTAATCACATTTTAAATTATTTGGTAAAAGAATGTCATTGCTTCACTGCTTTGTTGATGGGGACATGTATATTTGAATGTGAAGGAGCAAACCAAAAGTAAAATAAGTTTCAGAATCAGTTTTCTTATGTCTCTCTTGCTCGTGTTTTTCTGTAACACTTAATAAAAAAGACAACTTTGTATAATAATAATAATGATGACTATGATGATGATGAAAGCAGAAATAGCCTGGCATTTATTGGCTGTACTGCTATTATATTAGTTATTTACTTTGATAAAAATGAATCCATGAACAGGAAGTACAAGACATTTAAACCCACTGCACATGGAAGAGTCACCGTTACAATGAATATATTTATTTGTGTCATTATTATTGACAATAAATGCAGAGATATGAGTAAAATGGCCTTTTTCAATAGTTGTGTGTAAAACCGCACTCAGTCAGACCAAGACAAGACCATGTCAAAGTGAGACTAGATCAAGACCAAATGAAGACCAGAACCAGTGAGCGATACACTGTAATAGACACAAGAGAAATCTAAACAGACTCAAGGCTGATGCATACTCCGCAAGAACGAGAACAAACTTATCTGTCCTTGTGGAGTCTGTATCGTTCTGGCGAGGACTTTCCATACTTCACCAGAAACTCAAACGCACAACTCTTCGCTTTTCTTCAAATTTCGGACAAATCCCACAGTAGTTCTTGGACAAACAGAAGAAAAAAGTTCTGCTGAGACGATGTGTCAAGAACAAGCCGCAAGAACTTCCAAAAAACCAGGGCTGCAAGAACTAAATGACGTCAAATTTGACTGTTCTTGCGGAGTATGTATCAGCCTTTATGAACGTCAGATTTTTAATTTAATTTAAACCAACCAATCCTAAGAACAGACAAATATACCACTTCTTCTTCGTCTTGGTTGGTCTTGACGTCCGAGACAAACCCTATAAAAGTGAGTTTGAGACCATGAAGTTCACAAATTACTCTTAAGAACAGTCTAAAACCACCAGTTGCTACTGCAGTGTTTGGTGTGTATTTTTCCTCATCAGTGTTGCATCGTAAACATTAAAATAAGTCTCTCTGTTCTGGTGCAGCTCCGGTAGTTTGGCTTGAGGCAGAGAGACGTCCTGCATCTGTCTGTGTCACCGCCGCCATCTGTCTGCCTTTCTTCCTCTGTCCATCCGTCACTGTCAGCCCCTCCGTCTTCATTATTAACGCCGCTCGGTGCCGGACCGTCACCGCTTTGGACTCTTGTCATTGACACGGCCGCCCTCTCCCAACGTTTTTAATGTCTGCCTCTCATTTGTTCTGTCATCGCTCCGTCACTGTCAGCGGCCTCGTCGGGTTGCGATTTGTTTGAGGCGACTCGGAGAAACTGTGCTTGTTTTGAACCGAGGCTCGTCCTTAGACTAAATAAAGCAGGTCCGTCTAAAGTTAAGTTTGGTAAGTTTACGGCTCAAGATACTGCTCCATAAACTACTTTTTGTAAGTAAAATGATATTTAAATTGTGTGTTAGCGACAATACAACTTAAAATTATTCTCTATTCACCAATAAAATACTTTTGATCCATGTTCCCATCTTTCCCATCTTTGAGAAAGCTATTTTAACACATTTACAGCAGTCTTTTAAATCAGATGTTGTGTTATGTTAAGTTATATTCAGCAAAACCCTGATTTAATGATGCAATATTTACAATAATTTATGAGCTTTTGTTTAACTTTTGCATGTT
This sequence comes from Rhyacichthys aspro, assembly GCA_036850595.1. Classification (NCBI taxonomy): domain Eukaryota; kingdom Metazoa; phylum Chordata; class Actinopteri; order Gobiiformes; family Rhyacichthyidae; genus Rhyacichthys; species Rhyacichthys aspro. Next base: position 22,281,582 of record CM072152.1, on the reverse strand, counting down.
TTTTCTGTGTTATAAGCCATTTTTGACAGCACTCTCTTGAAAAAAAGACTTGTAATCCAAATGGCACTTTCCTGTTTAATAGTTAAATGACAAGAAAAAAAAAATACTGTAGCAATTGTTCAGTTTAGTTTATTTCGGTCATTGAAAGTAAAATTTAACATTAAACTTTAAGTAAATTGGAAGCGAAAGGGTTTAATCTGAAGTAAAAACTTAATATGCCTAACCCTTTCAACATTTACAACCAGACAGAAAGAAAAAAAGCAAAAAAAACAGATATTTATATCATTACTAATTCCATGAATTTCATTAGTTACTGTTATTTTTTAATAGTATCATGTCAATGTCAGTGATGTTTTGTCAATTGCTTTGCTTCCATAGACTTCCATGTAGTTTAATTGGCTTTAATGAAAGAATTAAAGTGTCAATAGTCTGTAAATGTCTGTAAATGTCTGTAAATGTCTGTAAATGTCTGTAAATGTCTGTAAATGTCTGTAAATGTCTGTAAATGTCTGTAAATGTGGTCCAGGATGTACCCAGAACCAAGTAAAAGAGAAGCAATAGAAAATAAATGAATGTGTGGTTATATTGAGGCAGTGTAACATTTGATGAGGTCTGAGAAAAATACCATATCTGGGCTTTGTGTAAAATGTTAACTGTATGTACTCTAACATAAACATTGTAAGTCAAATATAAGTCTATTGGCAACTAGGCTAAATCCCATATTTTATTATGAAATCAAAAACAAAAGCGAGAATATGAGAAGATATATTTTGAGATGTATTTTTTGCAGAAACATTATATATCAACACAATTTCAGAGACGAGTATTTGTCACTGTTTCTGTTTCTTTCCAGATTTGATCACACATTGATTAAAATGAAAATCCATTCATACAATCATTCAGATTTATTTTATATCTTTTAGAATCAGTTTAATCCCATCCTTCCTGTAGAATATAGATTAGATAAAATGCCCCATAATCCCGAAAAGATTCAGTTCTCTTTTGATTAGATTGAAACATGTTATATTCAGTTCACATTCATTTTTAGAGTCAGATTTAATTGAATGTATTATAAATTTGGGAGTTTGTACGTTACAATAAGGTATTTGTGATAAAACTTCAAGAAGAAAGTATTTTTTTACAAGGCTTTTTCACTGAGAACACACAGATTAGCATCACTCTCTGCGGCTGCTATCGGCGTTCAGTTTATCCGTCCGATCGGGTCAATACTCCGACAAATGACTCACATCTGTTTGTGGAGGCACATCACTTAGTCTCCGTGGCCTTAAGGCCCCTGGGTTTGTTTGAGAGGCTTTGTGTGAAGTATAAGGAATCACTGCAGGAAGAGTTTAGTGCCAGAACGAGCCCTGACTGAGAAATTCAATACAGGCCAAGGCTTCAGACGGTTCTGATATTTAGTCTCTGCTGCAGACTGAAAAGCACAATTGACATAGATTTAATAACGGCGAATTATGTAAAAGGTTAAGGAAAGTGTAGATGTAGACTTTATTTTGACCTAAGATGACTTCAATCTAACATTTACACAAAAACTATAATCACTGCAACACATTTCTCCACTTTATGTTGGGTCTAGTCAAATAGTGAGTGATTTCCATTGCTACTTTAGCATTAAGCACCGAATTTATTGGTACATTAACAATTAAATATAAGTGTGTGACAGTGATGGGGAAAAGGCCGATTAGTTCTGCAATAATAAAGAAGAAAGGAGAAAAAAAACTCCAGAAAAACACAGAATATAGTCAGAAAGACAGACTGAATTTAGCGGAAAATTGAACCAAGACGATCCTCAAATGATTGAACTGTAAAACAAGAAACTGAGCTGAGAACTACTGTTAAAATCTCTTTTTTATTCCTTTAAAATATTCACGTTATGTGTGCTGGTGTATGGTGCAGGGTTTTATTTGCATGAGGCAGAAGTAAAGTATCTTTCAACCTCAGAGTCAACAATACTTCTCTAAAAGCTCAGTAAAGGCTGCGTAAGAACTGTAATATACCACTGATGCACGAGTGTCAAATAGTATAATGGTAAATAGTATATTATGGACTTTCTAATACAACACAACAAATGGTTTTACATATTTTTTATAAGTTGGACTGTTCTGTGTTTAATAATCTAAAGTTTTAGACACAAATGCTACTGAAACTCTTCAAATAGTAACAGATGACTGAGATTATGTAATCAAGATATAAAATAAAATAATTCCATTATATTACAGTAGAAACTAAATATGGAGATTCATACATTATTAGTCAAAATTACAAATTAAATGGAGGGAAAAGGATGAAAGAGCACAAGAGTGTTTTAAGAAAAGACAGCAGCTAATATTAAGATCAAAAGGTCAAAGGACATGTCATTTTCTTGTGCATAAACTTTTTGATACAATAAATTATTACATACAATATTAACGCCTTCAGATAATGTAAATGTACACAATCTATTCGTATTACAATAGTATTTTCTTCTTGGATTACGTCACAAAGTATATTTTCAAACAGGTTATTAATGGTTACAATAACAGCATTCATTCTCCTCAATAACAACAAAGCCACACTACTGTACATCCTTATTACATTACAACATGTTTTGTGTGTTTAGTTGTTCAGAGAAATCCATAATTCCACTTCAGAACGATCCCTCTCATTACGCTTCACCGTCAACACAGGCATATCCCGTATAATTACATGATTACATTATAGATCTATTCATGTGGCAGCGTGCAATCTGTGCTCTTCGAAAGCCTCCGATCGACAGCCTCCGAGGAGTTTAATCAGGTGCGTGGGGTTATTTGTGTCGTTTTGCGAGCGCCGACCTGTGATTACGCTCCTTTAACGACGCCGCTGCACCGATTGCTTCTGATATTGATGTTAAAAAAAGGAAACGACAGCTCTCTCGGCTTTGGTTTGAATTCAGAGCGCGACATTTAACTCATAAAATGGCTCGTTAAAGTCTGGATTATCTTTAAAGGGGGTGGTATTTTGGAGATGTGCGAGTTTCTTCTTTGAGATGCTTATGTCCGCTTTAAAAATTCAGACGGAGGAGGAAGAGCGGACGACCCCCTGTAGGTGCGAACGCCCAGAAACAAGCCCAGTTCTGCACAAATCTACCCTGGGCATCGCATTGATGAAAGTGCATTTGGCAGGTGCTGGATTCAATTAGAGGAAAATGAAAGAAAATTAAAAGCAGGGCGGCTCCGGGCACAGTCCAGCCACAAGATCAGATCTACAGATGGATTCGAGCAAGAGGTCAATATGTCGACTCATTTAGAACCAGAATACAACCTCCTTATTACTTCAAATCATTTCACTCTGGACCCAAAGTTCAGATTTTATCCATATTAAAAGCTTTTCATTTTACATTAAACACTCATTGAGCTTCTAAGCTACTCCACTCTTTTATGAATGTTATTAAAAAATAGTTTTTAGGGCACATAACGTAAACAAAACCAACTATTGGGACGATTATTTTAGTGAGACAAAATGTACATAAAACCAAACAAAAGTAAACTAATTGATTGCTACATTTAGCAGGTTTTGATCACATTTTCTCAATATAAACCAACCTTTATTTTGGAAACTATTGGTGCCTTTGTTTTTGTTTTGTTTGATTGAGCACTGACGACCAGAAATAACAGTCTCTAGCCACAAATATCTCACTCTACTTAAATCTGTCATCATCTAAAACACAGAAACATGGAAATGCACATCATTATTACAAGAAATCATAAGATCACGCACAAATCGAGCTGTTGACACTCATCTAACTGGAGCAACAAACACATTAACCCCTTCACCTTTGTTCTCTGCCTGAATATTCAAATCATATGAGCCTCAACCTAAATCAAAATGTACTGTCATCACAGAAACATGCATCTGAAACAGCTTTTCCCCTTTTAGATAAAACTCTAACTCAACAATATTCTATCTAGAGCTTAAAAATATTCACTTTCTAATGTGTTTTTAAAGAAATCTCTATTTTTTATAATGAGAATCAATTAATCTTACAATGCAGCAAGTAAAAGCTGAGTATTTCACAGAAGAAGAAGTCTTTTGGGCATGAATTTAACTTTATTTTTTATATTTTACAGCAGTGAATAGCACAGGATTAAACCTCTGTTATGTTGGCATTTGAAGAACTATGCTGCTGTGCAAAGACATAACTGTAACATTGTAAAAAGCCGTACGGAAAAGACAGACATTTTTATTTTTAATACAGTGTTCAAACTCATCTTCAGTCCATTCTCGTATCTTATGTACCGCTGGTAATAGCGTGTGTTTGTGTGAGATCGAGCTCTCCGAACAGACCTCATCCTAATTAAGACTCGAAGCGTGTCATTTTCACATCCTTCACTTTGTCCCAAGGCGCACAAACACACACACAAGCACACACACAAGCACAGATTCGAGTGCAGTCTGCTCCTCTGCTGCAAAGACAGACACATTTCCATCCCGCTCGTTCACAGCTGGGGTCGAACGTGACGAGGTGAAAGAGAAATCAGAGAAAAACCAGAGCATGAGAAGGAGGTGAATACGTAATGAGCACAAAGCTTTCTGCTCGTTCATTTATTCATGTGTGCAGATACTAAACGCCTGGATGCCCTCATATCAGGATTTCCTCTAAAGGCTTCGAGATAAAAGCATTTAACGTAACATGAAAGTCTACAAATGTAAAACAGATGGATTACGGGATGAAAACAGAAACCTTTTCTCAGATGAATGTTGTAATGTGTCAGTGAAAGATAGGGCCGCTCGATTATGGAAAAAAAACATCGCAAACAATCACGATTATTTTACACGATTACTCACTGACTTTGGAAATATGTTGGATTTATTGAACAAAACAGAGAATTCTCTTTAAAATAAATAATAATATTCAAACGTATAAATAAATAGCTTAAAAAATAAACAGAATAATTAAGATAAACAAGTAATAAATGTTTTTTTCTTGATTATAAAGGTTTTGTGATCGTTGGGAGCTGAAATTGAAATTGAAAATTCGATTAATTGCACAGCCCTAGTGAAAGCTACCAAAAATTGTAAGCTATTTGTCATTTAAGTTACATTAGACCTTGTTTTATTTGACATAATTCAGGATTTATGAGCTTTTCTGACATAATGAAGGTTAGAAGCAGGTTATGGACGTAAAAAGGACATAAAACCGAAGACTTTTCCTTCAGAAAACCAACACTGGAGTTACAATTGACGACTAAGCATGCTAGTTTTAAGTAGAAATATAATAATCAAGATAAACAATTAACTAATAAATGTTTTTTTACTTGATTATAAAGGTTTTGTGATCGTTGGGAGCTGAAATTGAAATTGAAAATTCGATTAATTGCACAGCCCTAGTGAAAGCTACCAAAAATTGTAAGCTATTTGTCATTTAAGTTACATTAGACCTTGTTTTATTTGATATAATTCAGGATTTATGAGCTTTTCTGACATAATGAAGGTTAGAAGCAGGTTATGGAGGTAAAAAGGACATAAAATCGAAGACTTTTCCTTCAGAAAACCAACACTGGAGTTACAATTGACGACTAAGCATGCTAGTTTTAAGTAGAAATATAATAATCAAGATAAACAATTAACTAATAAATGTTTTTTTACTTGATTATAAAGGTTTTGTGATCATTAGGAGCTGAAATTGAAATTGAAAATTCGATTAATTGCACAGCCCTAGTGAAAGCAACCAAAAATTGTAAGCTATTTGTCATTTAAGTTACATTAGACCTTGTTTTATGTGTTCTGATTCAGGATTTATGAGCTTTTCTGACATAATGAAGGTTAGAAGCAGGTTATGGACGTAAAAAGGACATAAAACCGAAGACTTTTCCTTCAGAAAACCAACACTGGAGTTACAATTGACGACTAAGCATGCTAGTTTTAAGTAGAAATATAATATAATCGCCCCAAACTCTGACAAACATAACTTTAATTTGTTGGTTTCTGAAATACAGGCTTTTATCTATTCTCCATCGAGATCCCTTGCATCACCTACATTTCAAAAGTGGGTTGTGCGTTGGAAAACAGCTAAAGACAAAAGTGAAACTGCGCGCGTTGTGCAGCGGCGGCAGAAGTAGGCCACAGCCTCGTGATGTGACGGGAGCGGGACAGACGGCACACACCAACCCACTTCCAGCCCAGATGGGACGAGCCCGGAGAGCTGCTCCCCGCCGTCAAGAGGCTAAACCAGAGAAAGTACTCGCTCGCACTTTAGTCACACAGGACCGGGGTGTCGGGTAAGGGCCGGCTCCCGGGGGATTATGGGTAATGTGAGCCAGGAGGCATCCGCATTCAGGAGATCAAGAGACAAACTGTAACCTGTCAACTACCATTTTAATGACTTTTATTCTTTAAAGACTGCAATAAATCAACACAATAAATAAAAGCATGTGTTACTGTTTTTCTTTTACAGCAAACAAGCAGAAAATGTAATTAATTTGGTGGCGATAATCCTAAAACTTTTAAATGTGACTTTTGTATTCATCTACATAAAACATTTAGAGCCATGTGACTAAATAATTGGATTGATTTTCAATTCAAGCTCATTGTGTCCTGAATAATGGCCACTCCTGTGAACAGTGGGATCAGATTGAGAGAAAACGATTAAAAGTTTGTGTTTATTTTAATTTGAAATAATTTTGAAATAAGCTAAGGAAACAACTTGCTCAATGGTGACGTCTATCTACAAACTAAAATAAAAATAAATGATGTTTTTCCATCAATAAATGACTCCACTTTGGATCAAGACACAGGACATGTTCCTTTGATGTTGGTCAGATGTGCCTTTTTGACATAAATAGTCAGTTTTTATCTTGAAAAAGCATAAGGATTGCAAAAACTTCGATTACACTTGACGACTTCGAATTGATTAAATAAAACTAATCAGTTCATTGCACACATTGGTTTTGAATTATAATCTGATACAATACTATGCCACAAGATGAAATAAAAGCATCATTAACATTGCTTTTACCACTAAGAACCTCACTTTTAAGCTGAAAAAGCCACATTTTAAAAGTGCCATAACTTCAATGATCAGTTGTTTCTGCTTTGACATGTCCAACTTTAGAGCGACGTCATGACAAGTTAAACACGTGGATTAAAAAACTCCTGAGGCTTTCTTGAAAACAACTGGATATACATTTTATTTTTTATGCTAGTTTATATATTAGTCAATTGTCTGGATTCATAATGGAAGTGCATCTTAAGTGCCATTTCTCTTTATTTAACTTTTTTAGACTTTAACTTCAAATCCACTTCATATTTAATAGAGGAGCAGCCTCTGGAGTGAGCTGCATGTTGCATTAAGTCTTTACACTTGCTCACATTTATCTTTTAATGCAGTGCTCGTCAGACCCAGGACAAAAGAAAGATGTAAGTAATTGCTTATGACACAGCTTTTCATTACTGCTCCATTCTTTCCATTTATTTATTTTTATAATAAAGCCCTGTTACTCAAGGACAGGATTATCAATAATTAAAAATGCACTCAGCTGTGGTACATTTCAGAGAAAGTTGTGGCTTCAGAGATTGAAATTCTCAGAGTAGACTCAAAGCTGATTGAAAATTAAATATTATTTGACACCTGCTGTAGGTGTGTTTTATTCTTCTGAAGTGTGGGACTCCTGTAGGTTTATATCTGACTTCGGGGTTGTTCTTTGTCACAGTTTGGCCTCAGGGACGGACTCGGAGCAGCTTCACTGGAGCAGATGATGGAGCCTTGGACTCCACCGCTCTGCTTTTAACGAGAGGTGAGTGTATCTCTTAATATTGTGTTGCACAGTTTCACAAAAGTTCTCTGTAGTTTTTCTAAAATTAAAATCTTATTGGAGTAATTTGGGTTTCATAAGAACATTAAAATAAGAGTCTTGAGTCACGACGACAATCCCTTAACCATCTTAACCACCGAAATATCTCTAAACTTTTAACTCAGATGGTATTAATTAAAAGACGTTACCATGGCAACAAAGGGCCCAAGGCTGAATTTTCCAAAGTGAAGAAGTTATTTCTCTGAAGTTGTGCTCATGTCTGAATAATAACTATTGGATTCACTGATCAACTCTATTATTAATAAGAAAATGTATTTAATGGAGTCTTCACGGCATAACAGCTATTTTCTATCTTTTTAACACAAATAAATACATTTTCAGCAAACATCTCTCGGTGAAATGGCATTTTAATCTTTGCTTTTCTGAGAGAGTTCAATCAACAACTAATAATATTGCATTTTGGATTTAAAACATGAAGAAGCTGCAATACATAAATTGATTAAACATCTATTTTGTTGGCGTCGGATTGGAAATTCAGGAAACATATTTATAACTGGAGTCTAAAAGTTTTCAGGACACGTCTAAAACCGATCTAAGACGCCATTTTGAACCAACCCTTGATCTCATCCAGCGTATTTACCTTGATGCAGAGTTAGACTTCCATAAAGATTGAGTCTATTGAAAACCAGGGAGAACCTCTGTATGCAACAGTAATGCCTGTTTTATTTATAGCCTGCGTCACATTAATGCAGTGGCATCAGCTGCTTATGTGCTTATTGTGGTGATAATACGAACTGCCACTGAGGCCAAAGGCGGGAGGGTATTTCAGGACAAACCCATCTGCAGCAAAAGTTAATCCAATTCTCTATTTTTCATCTTTAAATTGTACATTTCAGATCACGTATATCCTTGGACAAAGGTGTGTAGTAAAGATGTATTCAATTAAGTGCATTTACAGTAAACTTCCCAATCAAGGCAATTTGGAGGCATCTGAAATTTAGTTCAAAGCCCCTTCAGTCTGTTTTTATCTCTCTTTCAAACACTGAATGGTCCAAAGGCTCTGTCACATGACTGTTTTTCTGAGTTTTATAAAAAAGTGAACTCTGATTCTACTTCTGACTCCACTGAGTCTGGATCAAGCTCAGTGACACCAGAACCCAATGTTATTTAAGTCCAGTTAATAATAGATTAATGTATATAATCAAATGTAAGGTTAGAGTGCAGAATATATGTTATAGCATTTTATTCTCTGGCTTGTGATTGGTTGTGTGGTTCTAAATGAACAGCTCCAAAAAGGAAACTCAACAAATAGAGCTATAACATTAGATTAGATTAGACAACAATACAATGACAACCAGTGAAAAATAGACGACAGAAATCTGACCTAAACCAGGTCTAAACCAGGTCTAAACCAGGACTAAACCAGGACTAAACCAGGACTAAACCAGGAATAAAACCAGGTCTAAACCAGGCCTAAACCAGGCCTAAACCAAGACTAAACCAGCACTAAACCAGCCCTAAACCAGGTCTAAACCAGGTCTAAGCCAGGACTAAACCAGGTCTAAACCAGGACTAAACCAAGACTAAACCAGCACTAAACCAGGACTAAACCAGGTCTAAACCAGGTCTAAACCAGGTCTAAACCAGGACTAAACCAGGACTAAACCAGGACTAAACCAGGTCTAAACCAGGTCTAAACCAGGTCTAAACCAGGCCTAAACCAGGCCTAAACCAGGCCTAAACCAGGCCTAAACCAGGCCTAAACCAGGTCTAAACCAGGTCTAAACCAGGCCTAAACCAGGCCTAAACCAGGCCTAAACCAGGTCTAAACCAGGACTAAACCAGGACTAAACCAGGACTAATCACGTTCTACTGTGTGACAGGTTTTCCTCATCCACACAGCTCTATTCATCTGACACTATACTATTATCTCTCTGTGACTGTTGACAAATGCTTTCTCCGGATGTTGATTAAATACATCCTTTCCCGCTATCGTTATTTGCCCCTCTGCTGGTAACGTCGCTCTCGAGTGGGTAAATGCCGGTTGAAAGGCTGCGGAGCACTCGTGCGCTGGTTAAGTACACTTTAAAGAAGACGTAGTTTAACCCAACACTGAATAATTTATTGACCCCGCCACATCCGTGAAGCTCTCCACTGTACACTTCCTCCTGTGACATATAATTACCCCGCCGCAGCCCGCCGTTTATGTGCCCAGCCACTTTCACTAATTCTCGTCAGATTGAAGGCCTCACAGCTGCGGGCTCGTACGCGTTTACAAACCGCTCGGGACATTTTGCAGTTTTGAGGTGGAATATCATCTCGGAAATGGAGCCAACGGAGCTCAGTGTTAAAACCAGATGTTAGCGGGATTTGGAAGAAGCCCCGTATCCTCTGTTTTGGCTGTAACTGGTTATTATAGTGATCTGTCACGCAAAAAGGGCATCATCTTTGCCCTGATGCTGGAAAGCACACAGCAATGCACCAAGCTCTGCCCAAAATGACACGTGCAGCAAAGCCTCAGTGTGTTTTTTTGTGTTTTTTTGTTGTTTTTAAACCAGAAATCCAGGTTTTTTGACATATTATTGACTCATGTCTTATAACTATATCTAGATTTGACAAAATGCACCTAGCAGGTCTAAACAAGGTCTAAACTAGGTCTAAACCAGGTCTAAACAAGGTCTAAACCAGGTCTAAACCAGGTCTAAACCAGGTCTAAACTAGGTCTAAACTAGGTCTAAACCAGGACTAAACCAGGTCTAAACCAGGTCTAAGCCAGCACTAAACCAGGTCTAAACCAGGTCTAAACCAGGTCTAAACCAGGTCTAAACCAGGTCTAAACTAGGTCTAAACCAGGACTAAACCAGGTCTAAACCAGCACTAAACCAGGTCTAAACTAGGTCTAAACCAGGTCTAAACTAGGTCTAAACCAGCACTAAACCAGGTCTAAACCAGGTCTAAACCAGGTCTAAACTAGGTCTAAACTAGGTCTAAACCAGGACTAAACCAGATCTAAACCAGCACTAAACCAGGTCTAAACTAGGTCTAAACCAGGTCTAAACTAGGCCTAGCAGGTCTAAACCAGGTCTAAACCAGGTCTAAACCAGCACTAAGGTCTAACTGTATCTAGATTTGACTAAATGCACCTTTAAGCCTGTACTTCCAGTGTTTTATCAGCTGTTAAAAGCCCCTGCTGTGTGTTAAACATGTAGGAGTTACTCATCCAAATGTGTCGTACTAAAAAGCATCAGAGTCTCTGGGCTTTTAGGTCACTATCTCAAATGCAAATGAGCACAGACAGAACCGACAGCTCCCAGCCTTATATAAGCTCGTGTCTAATTTGTGCACGGACAAATTCGCTTCTTGTAACGCTGCCATCTGTAGCACACTGGGACAAACACTGACAACACACACACACACACACACACACACACACACACACACACACACACACACACACACAGACACAGACACACACACACACACACACACACACACACGGAAAAGACATTCACTGGAAATCTAAAGAGGAAAAAAATGAGAATTAACTCTTGATTTAGAGCAGTGGTGTTAAACTCAAGGAGGTGAGGGGCCATAATAGTTAATAAGAATCCTTTCAGGGGCCAAAGATGGAGACATTTGGTTTTAGCTGAATTTGAACAGGTTTTAGATTTATTTGAATTGGTTTTGAACAGGTTTTAGTCAGATTTGAACAGGTTTTAGTTGGATTTAAACAAGTTTAAGTCAGATTTGAACAGGTTTATGTCAGATTTGAACAGGTTTTAGATCAATTTGAATTGGTTTTAATTGGATTTGAACAGCTTTTAGTCAGATTTGAAAAGGTTTTAGTTGGATTTAAACAAGTTTAAGTCAGATTTGAACAGGTTTTAGTTGGATTCAAACAGGTTTAATTCAGATTTGAACAGGTTTTGGATGGATTTGAATTGGTTTTAATTGGATTTGAACAGCTTTTAGTCAGATTTGAACAGGTTTTAGTTGGATTCAAACAGGTTTAATTCAGATTTGAACAGGTTTTAGATAAATTTGAATTGTTTTTTTTGGGTTTGAACAGCTTTTAGTCAGATTTGAACAGGTTTTAGTTGGATTTGAACAGGTTTTAGATCAATTTGAACAGGTTTGAGTCAGATTTGAACAGGTTTTAGTTGAATTTGAACAGATTTTAGAATAGATTTTAACAGGTGTTATTCATCTTTGCAGCAAAAATCAAATCCATTAAAGCCAACTACTCAAAATATCACCTTCTAAATGTATTGAAGGGCCACATAAAACGCTGCAAAGGGCCGCATTTGGCCCCCAGACCTTGAGTTTGACGTGTGATCTAGAGCTAGAAAACTCAAGTATTCAAACAGAGGCCAAACCACTCTTTAGGAAACATTAAAACTCTAACACAGAGCACAGACGATAGGCACAGCATGAATCATAAACTTGATCTTTCACAGACAACATTAAAACCATACAGACCGACAGATAGACTTTATATTATCATAAAAAGCCTCTCCTCACAGTCTGTCACTCGCCTGAGCCGTCTGACTCTACGTTTTACTGCAGACTGCTCTGTGTTTGGAGGAAAGTCACAGAAGAAGCGATCTGATTATAGAGTAAGATATAAATGAAGTTGGCAGTGATGTACTTTCACCCGTTGTACTTTTACACTTCACGACAGCTGCAGACTCTTGTGATAACGACGAGCCACAACAAACTGAAGTGACAGTCGCGCTCGGGACTAAAACTCATCCAAATCTGTGAATAAAGTGGATTTCACACAGAAATAAAGCAAGAAGTCATGGGAAAATATCACAATAGTCGCAATTATCAGAACTAGTGATAGAATGACATACTTGTACATAACGTTCTTGATGAGACAAGAGCAGAACACATTTACAAAACAGATTCTCTTTTAACACACCTCTTCAACAAATGAAGCGTTTTAATGATTTTGGTTAAAGTTGGGAAGAAGACGGGTTGACACAGTTCAGATGGACAGTTTTTTGTTGATGTGTTCAGATTAATAGACCACTAACACCAGTGAAACCAGTGAAAAAGTGAGTTTAAAGCTCTTTCTTAAGGGACTGCATTCATTAACCATCACTCACCTGGTCAAAGGTTTGTGTTGGTTATGATATTGAATTAAATCAGGCTGAAATTCGTCAAAATAAATGAATGTAAGTCCCTTAAGACAGAGCTTTAAACTCACTTTTTTAACTGGTCATACTGTTATTTTTTCCTTAAGGTTTGAATAACGTCATAATCTCATAGTCCCATGACTTGTCGGGCGAATAATTAACGTCATAAGAGTTACCCTTCCATAAGCAACTGTCTGTGCTTTACCCAGAATGCATTGCTCCACCACCAGCCATTGAGAACTGAAAAGCCTAAAGCAAAATAAAACCAGCCACAGGAATGTTGCCACTGCTTTAACTTAATCCAACTGTGATAAATCAAAGTCTGAACTATCAAATATCTCTTTGAAGGGTTTTTTTTTTTTAATATAAGATCCAGCCTGGAACACACTGAACTGCTTTTTATACAAACATTGAAGCACACACACAAGTTGTTTCAGTAAATTTAGGAGACATGAATAATGGATGCTAATATGAGAAAGAGAAGCTAAAATAAAAATGTAATTACAGTAGTTGGGTCACACCACAACAAGAAGAAATAAAAAGACAGATTTACAACACATCTGCCTCCTCCACGGTCACTTTAATGTGGATTTAATATTACGCACGACATATTATATTATATTATATTGCATATTAGAGAATGTATTAACCTTTGCAAAAAGAAGGGAACAAATGCATGAATACTCAGCATTTACATTTGATTTACAAGTTCATATTTTCATTAAAAACCTTGAAAAGCGTGATATATCTCACTTCTTTTAGTACAGAGAGCAAATTTATTTAAAAAAAATGAAAATGGACACTTTTATATCAATTAAATGCTGCTTTGTCAACATATTTCTTCACAGATTTAGTTAGTAGAAGGTTTCGTCTGAAAACACTGCAGTCACTGAATGAATCTTCCATTAAAACACATTTCAGAGGCATTTCTTCTAATGGCATTTCATTTGAAGAGGCTCTGCTCAGAGTCTGATGATATGAAGTTGTTTATGCCCATTTATCTCACAGCGGGAAATGTGTGTTCAGATGAATATCAATTTTGAGGTCCTGAAAAATAACGCGCGCACAGCAAAATTCAACACAAGCTTCGCTGCACGGCAATAGGAAATAAAAGAACAAGACATATGAACCCATCTCCACAGTTTAAACGTAGACGCTCACACTTTTACAACTGAGAAAGATTTATAATAAACTTAGTAATAGGTCTATGTGTTTCTAGTGGGATATTATTATGTAAAGTGAGCTATAATATGTCGGATATGAGTATTTTTCATTGAAGAGTTGTTGTAAAAAATCGAAATATTGTCTTTTTCCAAGTTCGAATTGTAAAATAGCAACAATGAGCTACTTCTTGAATGAAAAGACGCAGCCCGTTTGACCGCTTTAATCAACAAATGGTGTTTATTTACTTCCCAACGAACGTCACGTAGAAAAACTCTCAAACTTAAATGAGCCACAAGGTCAAGCTCTCATTTTATTGGTCAAAACATGTTTCTACTCTCACTTGTCATGATCTTAATGAAAAAAAACCTCATGTATCTCAGCTATTTCTGTCACATGTGTCTATAAACCTACACTAATGTTAGATACTTACCCTTTAAGTACTTTAGTGCATCCAAATCAATTATTTATGGCATGGGTATGGATCAATTCTCTATATTCTTTCTGCAATGTGCACTGCAAACAATATTTTTACAGTATTTGTTCATTGTTTGACCTGTTTAATTTAGTTTAACTTATGCAAATGACGTCTTACTTGGATAATGTATTCAATATTTACAGTAATTACACTATATTACTGAATAAAGAGTAAATACACATCAAATTGTATCTAATTTTGTGTTTCCATCTCATCTGGTTCCACCTTGTTACCTGCACACACCAGTTTGTACTAAAGTAAGTACCTTAAAGAGTGTTTTACTGTTACCTTTTAATATTTCCCAAATCATTATAAAGATTAAATCATCTTTCATTGGATAACATTTTAATACAGTGAAAAAGAAGTGAAAAAAAGGAACAGTTGGAGAAACATGAATAATTTTATCCTCATTTTCTCTACACCACTGCATTTGCGTTGACCTCTGACCCTCATGTGTTAGATTGAGTGTGTTGGTTGAGCTCCAGACTTTGCCTTTTAAAACAGAAATGCTCCAATGCACCAGTGTAATATCAGTAAAAAAAATAACCACGCCGGTCTTTTATGGTCCACTAAAACTAATTCGTTGGCCTTGTACTCGGGTAAACATCCGGTCAGTCACTAAAATGCACACACGGGCCTATTTATTACACCACAACAAATGCTCTACTGTAGAAAATGTACAATATGTGTTTTCTACGGGCCGCTGTGGCTCACTGGAGCTGAGTTATTGTGAACTGGAGAATGTGTTCACCCTCGGGCGAGCCTTGGCATTTCGGTGGGAGGCGGTTTTGTCTGTTAGTGTTGAGAGGATTATTGTTGGATGGTGGCAGTGGAAGAGGGGTCACATCACAGCAGGGGGCAGCCACAGCCTTTAGTCCAGCTGGATTTGGTTATTTCTCACTGATTTAGTATTATTCACTGAGCTGGGGTTATGAACGGTTACATATCTCAAGGCTGACGGCCCACTCGTGTTCCTCGTGTTACACAGCTTTAGAAAATCACAAACAAACCTCACATCTTAATTAAATGCTCAAAAAAGTTGTTGTGTTTTTTATTAGCCATAGCATTACGATTAGCTTTTAAGAGATCATAATGTAGGTCTGCTTTTTTCTCCAAATCTCCAACTTCAGCAAAAATGTTACTCCCTGCTTTAGTCTATATCCATACTTACTTTTTAAGTCACAGTATGGATCTATTTGTGTAATATTGCATTCAAAAAATCTCTTAGATCTTCAAGTGCATTTTTTTTTATGTTTTGTCCAGTTTTGCAACACATTCTCTGTTATTTGTTGACTTTAATACAGACAATGTTGAAAACTGGCACATTAAAACTGTCAAGGATTTAGTTTTGTTAGTTTTTCTTGTAAACAATAAACCAAAAAAATATATCATTTGTGTTTGTTTGTGTTTTTCTAATGCAGCCACACCTTTTGAAACACAAAAAAGATTTTTCCACAAATGTTTCATGATGATATTTTAAGTCTATAATGCTTCGTTGCTCATTAAAGTTTTCTCTAAAAAAGGGGCCTTGGCAGTTATAGTAAATATTGGGAATTTATTGAAAGGTACAGAATATAACTCACCAACGAGAAATGAAGAATTAAGACATATTCTGTGGTCCTTGTAGCAGGTAAATGTTTATTCTGGTAAATGAACAAACTTTATTCACTTGTTCTATTCTTGCTTAGATTAACGGTACTTTCTTTACCATTCATGTCCTGAAAATGTCAAAATCAGATGCAATAATTCAGTTTCAGGGCGACTTTGGACAATGGACAGGTTCATGTCACTGAAACACTGGAGAAAGAAAAACATAATTCTGTGTTTTAAACTTAGAATGAACATAGCTTTGTATTGGCCTCAGACATAATGCAGTACAATGAGTCCAAATGCTCTGAACTACATTTTGGAGCATTTTCTTTTCCTTTTTTTTTTCTTTTGACAGTGACATTTCTTGTTTTGCTGTGTACAAACTGTCTCTTCCCTTTTTCATAACTTCTGCCAATTTAATGTTCCTTTTACCTCAAAGTTTGTCGTCTTTTTGTCAAATAAAATCTACTTTTTGATCTTTTTTGGACGTCCATTACTTCAATAACTTCAACCAAATACGCTCACATCATTCGAGCTCCGATCTTTCTGTCCTCTTTATCCTTCTTGTGCTTTTTACTTGTACTTCCCTTGTTTTTCCGTCTTAACGTATCCCTACGTACCTTCCCTCACGTGCCATTTTGTGCCCCACAGGATCCGAACATGAATCCTGAGACTTTTGACGAAGAGAACAGGCCCCAGTGATGGAGTGCTCTTAGTGGGGACAGATAAAAGCCTGGATGACCTTGTCTCGTATTTTCACGGGACGGGTTTTTCAGATAGAAGCAGTAACACGCCGTTCTTCACTCAGCTGCTATCCATTACTGCTCCTCTCCAGGTTTTGTATCTCACTTCAGCCAAATATAGCTCAATTGATACTAAATGTTTGTGCCCAGGCTAAGGTTACATCCTGTTCCCTGCACAAGCCAGTGTCCCACAACAGACATATCTACTTTATCTGAAAGTACTGTGTGGAGCACTGACGGACATAAGCTGTTGTTCCATATTTACTTTCACACATCAGTGTATATTTCATTTATTTTATGTTGTTTACACATTTCTGTTCTTCCTTATATTCCTAAAAATCATTTCATTTTATTCATTTTATTTATTCATTTTTTATTTATGTATTTATGTATTTATTTATTTTCATTTAATTTTTTTTATTTTTTTTAATTTATTTATGTATTTATGTATGTATGTATTTATTTATTTTTATTTTTTATTTATTTTTTTTATTCATTTATTCATTTATTTAGTAATTTTTATCAAGTAAAAACATTTTGGTTTGGGAGCACTTTTTTTCCCTACATCTTAAAGTTGTTCAGATGTAACAAACTCTTTTTTATTATTAAAGCAAGATTACATTTCATCAAAGAAAAGTAAAAAAGTACAGTGAATGTAGTTGAGCTGGCATTTTATTCTGAAAAAATAATTTCTCCCAATTGAATTATCTTCGTCTTTTTTAACATTAAGTAAAATAACATTCAACTAATTATACATTTTATTCATTTTGAACTTTTTAGTGAAATATTAAACTGAATATTTAAGCTTTATGGCTCCTATATTTAAGAGTTTTAGACCTTTGTTGATTACTTTCTATTAAACTTAAGCTTTAAAATACAAACATCACACATGGGAGATTAAGTTACTGAAAAGATCAATGCTGTCGACGAATGGAGCTCCTCTGTGACTATTTTTGTGTTGAATATTTTTGTGACTCATGTGACCGGGCCGTTACGAGCCTCCGAGTCAGAACACTTGTTGTTTATCTCGGTCTGAGTCACTGTTGTGTTTCTTTGGACTGGTGCAGAGACGTGCGTGTGCGTTTTTATGCAGTTCACGACACAAGCTCAGAAATAACTCCAATCAGTTGAAGATGCAAAGAGACAGTGGGAAAACAGAGACAGTCAAACAGATGCTCAAACCCACTCGTCTCGTATATATACAGAGGAATAAAGAGATCAAACCCAACACATGGCTCCGGGAGCACGGTTTAACTCAAGAACTGATGGATTAGAGGCTTCGCTTTGTCGACAGGGAAACAAACGCTCAATAAGTCTGCAATTTTGGACTCGATTACAATTGCAGTCCATTTAATGCAAAGAAAAGACATGAAGTAAATTTGTAAAAGAGTGTTTCGTCATTTTAAAACTCTTATTCATATTCAAAACATCGCCATTTTTATCTAGCATTTTAAAAATCCTAATTTTATTACGGCTGATTCATTGTTAAGCCTCATCCCTTCATAGTCAAAACTATAAGGTTGTACAGAATTTTAAGGGACATATGGTTCTCTTTTAGACAGTAGCTTTGGACGTGTTCGTAACTAACACTGAGACAGTAAAAGTGACAGAAATAAAAGTAACATGGTAGTTTGTGTGATCATACAGCTGGGCGTATTCCTGTGAAATTGAGTCTGTATGAGTGTGAGTCTGTAGCATTAATAATAAATATAAATGACACTTTGATTCGAGGCTTGTTGCTGTGTTAAATGCTCATAATGTGTCTATTAAGTGGCTGCAGGAACGTGATTGGCTCATGGTTATTGAGGGGCGGGGCTTAACAATAGGCGAATACTTGTAATTGTCTAAATGTCTGATCATCCCTCCTATATTCCTGTTTTTTTTTATCTAAAATACTGTTGAGGAGTCTTAATCTTCAGTGCTATCATCGAACAATGATCTTTAGTGTGTGGCTGGATTAATCGTTGCTGTTGTTGTCAAGTGGGATGGGACACAGAGCGGGTAACCTTTAAATCCTCAGCAGCGTGGCCTGTCAGTCCTGTCCATGTGCAGCACAACCACACCATGTACAGTGGGTTTAACAAGCTCCATCTCTTAGTAGGACAGGGCACGTTAATACAACTGCTCTCCAGGGGCAGTTCGGGGACAAATGCTGCCGAATTATTATTATTATTAACCAGTTCTTTGCTTTTTGAGGGAAACAAACTGGGTCACAACACTTCATTGACCTAAAACCACTTACATCTTTATAAAAACATGCAACTTTTTTCTTATTATTTCGATCTTTCTTTTCGAAATGTAATGAATTGTTCTTTTAGCATGTACAAAAGTTAGCATTATATCACGACAGTCATACCGTGCCATATTATTGTAATACTGGGGCTCTATTGTTATTCAAAACTGTCAGAGGTAAGTTGAACCAAGCATTGACTTCAAAAAAAGCCACAGAAATAGAGTTGGGACAATAAATCATGTATCTTTATGAATAATTTTGTAACATATTATCACAATATAAATATAGATGTTATATTTGTTTAAAAGCTGTTATATATATTATATAAAAAGTGATTAAACTAAAAGTATGTGATAGATATTGATGCACTGCAGACAGACATTATTAAAATGAGAGTCTAATGCAAATAGTCATGCACAAAATCTATTTTTTTTTTATCAAACTAGCACCATTATTCCACTACATTTTCATATATTTTCCTAAATATATTGTAAATTCTGCAGAACCGCTGTATCCTGTTATTATTTTAATTGGGGACAGTTTATTGGAAATCGTATCAAGTGGTATTATTTGATTTTTACTCAAACTATGACCCTGTAAAAGCTGAATTTCAGACATAAGTTGAACCGAGAGATACTTAAGTTTTAGAACCAGCTCTGAACTAGTGACTTCATCTCGTTGGAAAGACAGAAAGAAAGAGATCAGCAGCATGTCCAAGACACAATAAATAATGTCTTCTTCCTGCTCCGACAGAAAGCTGTATTGGACCGAACACTGTACATTAACTAATCAATGACTTTATCCAAATACTGCTGGCTAAGAAAGTACATAAAGGCGTTTATTTCATATCTGTCATCTGCAAAAGTCCGTGAAAGCAGAAAACTCAACACTTTGGAGAAATAATGAGATCACAGTGGGATATAAGCCAGAAAGACATCTTATACTTCGAATGCATTAAGTACATTATGTTTCAAACTATATAACATTGTCTCTGGGTTGGACTGATTCACTGTTGGCAGGAAATCCTCATTTGGGGACATTTTCCTTGTATTAGATCAGGTTTTGTGGTTTGGACAGCCGTTAGTTTTAATTAAATCAGTCACTTTATGTTTGGAAGAAGACCATTAGAGTTTGTGTCCCTCTGACGTAATGGACTCTTTAACTTTGTGTAGTTTAGAGACACTGATTGGACAGAAGACACTGTTTGTGGACAATGCGATGTTATTTACTGTAAAAAAAAAAAACATTCCTGTAATCTGTTCCAGTGGGATTATGTGGATGAAGCCGATTTTAATCTCTATCCAACAGAGAAAAGCCTAAACACAAAGGGACAGTGGGATTTCCATAAAGCAAAATCTGAGCTAAATTTTGACATATTGCAACAAAAAAAAAAAAGTGGGAAAAGTGGTTTTAGGTTTTATTGCGACCTATAAAAATATATGTAGCTTTTGTGGAGTTTTTTGTTGGGAACTAAATCCTTGCTCTTTTTCTTCTTCTTCTTTTTCAATGCCATCCAGAAATTTAGACAACATTAAACATAAATGAGAAGAAAAAAAAACACAATATGGTATTGTGTTGTAAAATAGTTTCAAGGCTGAAAACTGAATTGTCAGTGGTCATTGAAGGTAACATCCTTGCCAAGTCTTCAGCACAACTCTGACTACTGACAATGGAAAATAGTGCATCCAAATACTATTTTGTCTTGAACGATTCAGTTATTTCAGCTTTTTCCTTTAACAATAGAAAATAAAAGCCTTAAAACGCCATTTACTGCCAGATCATTTCTAATAAAGAAAGAACAAAAAAACAATGAACAGTGATTACGTTAATTGCCTTGGAGAAAATCAGACGCATTTGAATTGTGAGACTAAATAAGCGCAGAAAACACTTATTAATTCCTGTTTAAATAACCCAGTTTTGATTGGCTCAACATCTAAAGAAACACTTCTAACAGAGCTTTTAATGTGGCTACTGTCACTGAGGAAGACTGGACTCGAGTTGGGAGCTGACTGTGAACCAGTTTCCACAGAAGCTGGTTTTACTGGTGAAGGGTGAGCGCTTCATTCGGCTGAGAGCAGGGGATTTGATGAGTGAAATTGAAATATGAAATGGCTTCATAATCTCCGTTCCAGACAAAGAGCGGGAGCATCCGGTCAATCCCAATTCACACGGTCTTTGTGGGCAACTCAAATGAAATTCAGTTGGATAAGAAGAGAAGAGGTAAAAGAAAAGCCCTGGCTGTATTGTTACACGAAAACCACTCTGGGAAATAAAAGTTGGATGATTGAATTGTTAGTTCTGCTACAAGACTGAGTGCATTTGGCCCATTGAGACAAAACAAGGAGGAGAGAACAAAGACGAGTAAACAGAGGGATCAGTGAGAGGAGGATACGACAAAATGGTCAAATTGAAGAAATAAAGACTAGTATGTGTATGAAAAAGTAGGAGGATAGATTTTTAACATATTACAACAGCTTAATATTCACTATACCTATGTCCAGACCACACTATTCTTTTGTTTCTCCTGTGTTTATCAAAGCAACTATCTCTAATAAAAAGGGCTCAATGACTAAATGACTATGATTACACTGATAAAGTAGTAAAAGGTGCATAAAGGAGGTTGAGATGATGATTAAAAACCACCAAACACGAGCTGCAGAGGAACTTTAAAGAATAAAAAAGCAATGGATACGAATTAGCTGCATTTTACTGCTTCAATTATGCATGACCTCTGTGTCTGTAAGCACTGAAAACCTTAGAAAAAGGCATAGTTTTAGGAATCTGTTATTAAAATGTAAATGTATTCAGCAAGGTGCTACAAAATATAATTTGATTTTGTCTGCGCACGGCTTCTTCTATAATTTATGTGTGCAAAGTTATTACGGTTAAAACAATTGGACTTTGGCCCGACAGAAAAAAAAAAGAGCACATCAGGACAAACTGCATTAAACTGTCCCTCACAGTCAGACCTAAGAGGATGCACGTTCAAATATTAAAAAGCGGCAAAAGCTAAACCACTTTTAAAAGGAACTTCTCAAGAATACACAGATGAGTGATTCAGGAGCCCATCGTGAAACATAGTACTCAACATGGGAACACACTGTGTGGACCACTTCAAAAGCATGCTTTACGCTGCAGGAGCTGATTTGTGCTGCAGAAGAGAAATGACAGCACTTTTATGAATAGCAGTCAATAGGAATCAATGCATAAGACTGGAGCACGCAGTTCTTCAGTGTCGTTTTAAAGCTGTAAAAGCCCTTAAAGCTTTGGTGTCAAACTCAAAGTGGAGAGGGGCTGAAAGTTAATAAGAATCCTGTCAGGGGCCAAAGATGGTGACAGTTGGAGGCTTTTATTACATTTTGAATGTGAGATTTCATCTTTATTTGAGTCTTACAGAAGTTATCACAAAAACAATCATTTCGTCCTATTGTGGAAACTGGTTTTTGAACAGGTTTTAGATGGATTTGGACAGGTTTTAGTTGAGTTTGAACAGGTTTTAGATGGATTTGGACAGGTTTTAGTCAGATTTGAACAGGTTTTAGATTGATTTGAACAGGTTTTAGTCAGATTTGAACACGTTTTAGATTGATTTGAACAGGTTTTAGTTGAATTTGAACAGGTTTTAGACAGATTTGAACAGGTTTTAGTCAGATTTGAACAGGTTTTAGATGGATTAGGACAGGTTTTAGACAGATTTGAACAGGTTTTAGTCAGATTTGAACAGGTTTTAGATGGATTAGGACAGGTTTTAGTTGAATTTGAACAGGTTTTAGATGGATTTCAACAGGTTTTAGTCAGATTTGAACAGGTTTTAGATGGATTTCAACAGGTTTTAGTCAGATTTGAACAGGTTTTAGATGGATTTCAACAGGTTTTAGTCAGATTTGAACAGGTTTTAGATGGATTTCAACAGGTTTTAGTTGAACTGAACAGGTTTTAGATGGATTAGGACAGGTTTTACTTGAATTTGAACAGGTTTTAGATGGATTTGAACTGGTTTAAGTCAGATTTGAACAGATTTTATTCATCCATCTAGCAAAAAATCAAATCCATCTAAAACATCTTCAAATCCAATTAAAACCAAGCACCAAATATCACCTTCTAAATCTATTGAAGGGCCACATAAAACATTGCAAATGTTTAATGTGGCCCTTCTACAGCCTGGGAGCACCTACGGTAGCCTAGCAGGGACCTACTGCTGTCCATGAACACACTCAGTGGAAATAACATAACAAACATGATAATAGATTATTTTAGATCATAAATGTCCTCAGCCTTTATGCAACTTTGTGTGTTCATGAATAAACACAAATAAGCTTCACCAATGGAAATGGAAATGGTTATTTTGTCAACTCTGGGCTCAGTTTGTCTTTTTTGGACAATTGTTCAGGGACAAGAAGTTTTGGAACTAATGGCTCCTTTAATTATTTTGTAGGTAGCTTTCTATTGCAATTTTTCAATGATGGGTAAATGTAAAAAGCATTATTTTGAGGCAAATATACATAATTAATAATGTAGAGTAGACCAGTGTGTTCCATTTAGTTTTAAGTGATGTACTTGAGACTGGTCTTGATTATATTTTAGTCTATGTCTATAACACTTTGTAGAACTCATTGGTCTTACACAATACTCCTTTAGAATACATTTTGAAGGTTGTAAGGTCAACACAAAAGCAGATTAGTTTTAGTGAAATACTTCAATTTGAATATTTTGTACCCATTTCACGTTTCATCTTTATTTTCACTAAAACCCTCGAACCTGCTGCTGTTGTGTCAGATACTATCTCCAATGTTTCCAATTTACCACAAAGGACTTTTTTTTTCCATCACGAGACCCACTGTAAGTCCTCTATCATTAATTTGCATAAATGACATGTATTCAATTATATCATAAATGAGCCCAAGGAGTCTTTAGCATATTCAATTCCCACATTAATCAACATGGACGGAGCGTGGTCTTGATTGTACTTGACTGAGCTGTGTGCATGTGATTTCTCTGAAGACCGCTCACAGGAGACAGATCTGGCCTTTGATAAAGCATCTTCAAGCAGAAATGATAACAAGTAATGCATTATATAAAGTAAATGCACAAATTATGAAATAAAAATTAAATGGGCTGCAGTTCAGTATCAGTTCATGTCCTAGATCAGTAGAGTCAACATTGTGAGGGGCCGCGATTGTTTACATCTTCATTTAAGTTTTACAAGAGTTACCTTTAACATTCATTTCCTCCTTTTATGGAAACTGGTTTCAGATGGATTTGATGAGGTTTTATATGGATTTGAACAGGATTTATCTGGCTTTGAATAGGTTTTAGATGGATTTGAAAAGGTTTTGTTTGGATTTGAACAGGTTTTAGTTGGATTTGAACAGGTTTTAGTTGGATTTGAACAGGTTTCAGATGGATTTAAACAGGTTTTAAATGGATTTGAACAGGTTTTGTTTGGATTTGAGGAGATGATATATATCTTAGTACCAAAAACTGGTTTAAGATTTCATGAACAAACAAAATGAGTCTGATTCAAATCCATCTAAAACCTGTTCAAATCCATCTAAAACATGTTCAAATCCATCTTAAACAAGTTCAAATCCATCTAAAACCTATTCAAATCCGTCTAAAACCTGTTCAAATCCATCTAAAACCTGTTCAAATCCATCTTAAACAAGTTCAAATCCATCTAAAACCTATTCAAATCCGTCTAAAACCTGTTCAAATCCATCTAAAACCTGTTCAAATCCATCTAAAACATGTTCAAATCCATCTAAAACCTGTTCAAATCCATCTTAAACAAGTTCAAATCCATCTAAAACCTATTCAAATCCGTCTAAAACCTGTTCAAATCCATCTAAAACCTGTTCAAATCCATCTAAAACCTGTTCAAATCCATCTAAAACCTGTTCAAATCCATCTAAAACCTGTTCAAATCCATCTAAAACATGTTCAAATCCATCTAAAACCTGTTCAAATCCATCTTAAACAAGTTCAAATCCATCTAAAACCTATTCAAATCCGTCTAAAACCTGTTCAAATCCATCTAAAACCTGTTCAAATCCATCTTAAACAAGTTAAATCCATCTAAAACCTATTCAAATCCGTCTAAAACCTGTTCAAATCCATCTAAAACCTGTTCAAATCCATCTAAAACATGTTCAAATCCATCTAAAACCTGTTCAAATCCATCTTAAACAAGTTCAAATCCATCTAAAACCTGTTCAAATCCATCTTAAACAAGTTCAAATCCATCTAAAACCTATTCAAATCCGTCTAAAACCTGTTCAAATCCATCTAAAACCTGTTCAAATCCATCTTAAACAAGTTCAAATCCATCTAAAACCTATTCAAATCTGTCTAAAACCTGTTCAAATCCATCTAAAACCTGTTCAAATCCATCTAAAACCTGTTCAAATCCATCTAAAACCTGTTCAAATCCATCTAAAACATACATACAAACATCAAATCCAGTTAAAACCTAGTGCCACATAAAACACTGCAAAGGATTGCGTTTGAGTTTGGCATGCGTGTCCTAGATACATGTAAAGGGCACATATGGCATTTACATTTAAAGGAAATCCCACTTTTACCATAAAGCGACACTAACATGACACACTGACATCAACTAAAGAAGCCGAGAGAGAAACACAGAAGTATCCAGATGAAGTCGTGAGGTTGGTCTGGGATTGGTTTGTAAAGTGTACACTACGCTCTGCTGACCTTTGGACCAGTGATGGGCTGGAAGTATCGGAGCCTGACTCAGCACTTTGAATAAAACATGTGATGCAGGGATCGGAGGAGCGTGTGAAGGACACTGGGACACGGATGAGTAGTTCACGTTAGCCTCAGTGTGCTGCGCCTTTTTCTGCTGAGTATAACTCGTCTGATTTACAGAAATGAACGCAAGGCAGCCATATTGACTTTTCCTGTAAAGAATACATTTTTGTATCAAACAGTGCAGGTCTTGGTGGGCTTTGCTCCAAATAAAGAGTCAAAAAAGTGCACAAAAGGATCTGTTACTGACAATGAACCCTATACAGTGAAAGCAGGCTCATTTGTTCCAATTGACTTCCATTAAACAAGATAAAAAATCACAATTTCCTGCTCCTCTAAAGGCCAAACGACTACCCCGCATTTCCTTTCCTGATGCTATTATTTGAAGTAAGCCTTATAGTGCATAGATTTACAAGAAATACTTCAGAAAAGGAGATTGGCAATCAGTCGGCTCCAAGAAACCGAGTTCCTTTAAGCCCCAATCATAAAAGGTGCAATATTACAAGTGTGTGTATAGTTTTTATAGAAGCACATTAGTAATTTATTGCTCGTTTAAAATATATATTCGGAAAAAATCCCTGTTACATTTGCAGGAGTTTTGATCTCCTGACCTCTTGATAATCACTGCACTTCCTTATTGTCTTATTATTGGTTTACTCCTGATGTGCATTTTAGAGGAGACCATTCAGAAGACTATTTTCCGATCGATACAGTATCACATTATCACCGCAGTGAGCTCCCCAGGCCCATTGTCTCCTAATGACCGCACACTGCAGTGTTTTGATGAATGCTTTGGCTTAAAGAGCTGCTCAAAGTGTTTCACAGAAGTGGATACGTTTGAAGATCCTCTCGATAAATACGAGTCCTTTAATTAGAAAAGCACTATCAGTTATGATTATCTTTTTTGGCTTTGGAGTTATTAAAGGAATGGAAATAGTGGCTCTGAAGTGCTAAGTGACTACAATTTGTTCACATCCTGAAGCATAATACAGTCATTTATCATGAATCCACCTGAGCATTGATCTGTTGTGTTTCGAGTAGTGTTGTAGGCAAGACTAAGACTTTTAGGGATCAAGAGAAAGTCAAGACCAAGACTAATTAAGATGAGTGTTTGGTGAAGGAGACAGCATTAGAACGAGATTTTGATTGAATATAAAATGATTGAAGTTTTCTTCCAATCACAAGAATTGTTGACAAATAAACCATTTGTGTCTTGGTTAGTCTTGGTTAGTCTTGGTTGGTCTTAGTTAGTCTTGATTGGCCTTGGTTAGGTTGGTCTTGGTTGGCCTTGGTTAGTCTTGGTTGGTCTTGGTTAGTCTTGGTTAGTCTTGGTTAGTCTTGGTTAGTCTTGGTTAGTCTTGGTTGGTCTTGGTTGGCCTTGGTTGGCCTTGGTTAGTCTTGGTTAGTCTTGATTGGCCTTAGTTAGGTTGGTCTTGGTTGGCCTTGGTTAGTCTTGGTTAGTCTTGGTTGGTCTTGGTTGTGTCTTGGTTGGCCTTGGTTAGTCTTGGTTGGTCTTGGTAGGTCTTGGTTGGTCTTGATTGGCCTTGGTTAGTGTTTATTGGCCTTGGTTAGGTTGGTCTTGGTTAGTCTTGGTTGGTCCTGATTGGCCTTGGTTAGTCTTGGTTAGTCTTGGTTAGTCTTGGTTGATCCTGATTGGCCTTGGTTAGTCTTGGTTAGTCTTGGTTGTGTCTTGGTTAGTCTTGGTTAGTCTTGGTTGGTCTTGTTTGGTCTTGGTTGGTCTTGGTTAGTCTGGACATCCAGGACCAAGACAAGACTGGATAAAAATCAGTTTGGGACCAAGACAAAACCAAGACCTTAAAAAAACAAACAAGACAAAGACCAGTCTGACGCGTTACATTTTAATTAATAATTGGATGAATTAAATTAAATAAGTGACTTATTTAATTTAACTGTATTATATTGCTTGTCTACATTTTTCCTAAACATAACCAGGATATGAACAAATGAACCACTTTCCCCTAAAACTTGTCCAATAATGTTCTTAATAAATGAACTTCTGGAGCTTAACAGTCCTCAGTTTCAGTCCTATCCACCTCCCAAACCTGCTGTATGTCTTTAACACGATTAAAAACTTAACGACGCACTCTTTGGTCTCAAACTTTCCCAAAACGCAACGACTAAATAATAAAAAACGCTTGAATAAATGAGCGATTCGATGACGTGTTTCCTTTCGCCCAAAACCCAGAGGCAGAAATAAACTCCCTTCAGGACGGTTTAGTGCAGCTGGTCGCCTGCAGTGTTGCATTAAATCATTCATCAGCCTCTAAATGTGGCAGTTACTGTACGTCAGGACAGAGCGGCTGCAGGCTTTGTCTTTCCCATTTGGGTCAGAGTGGAGTCCTGTGTTACACAAGTCTCCAACACTGAGGGAACAACCAGAGGCATGTCGCTGGGAAAAAACTATAAAAGTAGATGTTTTATTTAGCTTTAGGCTGAGAACTCCGCCCTCCTCCGGCCGTTTGTGCTAAAACTCCTGTTGCAGTGAGGGAAATCGAACTCTTATTATTGCGTAAGTGCATTAAGTGGACAGAGGCCTCGGGACGCGGGACAGAAAGCACCGAGATCCGCCGTCTGCGCTGACCCCAGAGGAGTTTAGAAACGACCTGCACTTACAGCGTATTCTGCCTGCTCACTTAAGACGGGAATGAAACGAGCACCGAGGGATCCTGTTAATATTCAGCCCGCAGACCTCTCTGGAAATCATTTGTGGAGCTACTTTTATAAGTTATTATAAAAAGTGTTATGTCAGGATTCAACGTTAAAGAGATGGAAAGGGAATAAGGTAACAGTGAGATCAGCACACGGTCATCGAGCAATTATATTACGGCTTTGAAGGCAAACTTTAATCTGGAAGTAAACATTTTAAACGAAAAGAAGCACTTATACATGTGTTGAATGTTTTATTATCTTTTGTAATGTTAAAAAGAGCTTAATTCTGAACCTGCCTCAGTCTAATGACAAAACTTTTGATTAGTTTTGTAAATTTGTTGGTCTTTCTTTGTGTTGTGGAAACATCAGTAAAAGTGGTGCTAATTGACACAACGGCTAATGCTGCACGTTGAAAATTTGGATTAAACTTTGTATCTCGACTTGAGTCTTACGCATCATTAACATGGCACAAAAGTTGTTTTATTAATTAACATGATGCACATTTTATTCCCTGAAGTTAAAGCGAGCAGCAACACTTTAAAGTTAAAAAAATCCTGCTTGAAGAACCACGCTTTCCCTTTTTAGTAATTAATGTGAAATCGTAACAAACTTTACGCAGAGCTTAGTGAGATGCTTTAAAGACAAATTTAGCCTCTTGATAATTAACTTTTAATAAGATGACATACATGAAATAACTTTCAAATATGGCTGTAACTAATAAGTAATGTTGACTTGAAATTTATCAACAAATCAGTGTTTTGCAATCATATAAAAACTAAAAAGTGTAATTAACTTTACGTAAACCTAACACATAAACACACTAATTATTGTAGCATAATGTCTGCACTGTAAAAACAAAAAAATCTCTTAGTCCGTTAAGTCCAGTTGATGAAGTCTGAGAATCCACACAGAAACCAGATGGTCCAACAAGAGGAGCACACCAGCTACACTCATTAATTATTTGTAATTAACAAATGGTCCGACAGATGAACAGATTACAGTCCGTCCCGTCCAGAGGAGACATACCATAACAGACATTGTACTGTGACAGGGTTAATAAGCCCAAAGTGATGCATAAATGACACATAAATGCAGATGTAAAGACTGTTGTGTGTGTTTAAGGTGCACTTTGTTCCTTAAAGAGACGCTGTGTAACTTCTCTCCACTAGAGGGCGCAGGTCCCGCTACAGATTTATGTCATTTCTTTAAAAGTGGAGACTAC
>CM072152.1:22165021-22251689 GCA_036850595.1 Rhyacichthys aspro | reverse complement strand
ATTAATGTGGAACTAATGGGATTTAAAAAGATAGAAAAGAGTCAAACACACTGATTTACAACAACGATAGAAAACTGCAACATCACTGAGCTGTTCGACCCGGTCTCAAAGTGGTTTATGCTGTTTTTGTAAGAATTTGTGAAGCAATATAAACTGGCCTTCATTGTTATTGTATTATTGTATTAATATCCAGTGGAAGTTAATCAATATGCAATATGGTACTACTATATATCACAATATGAATTTTCACTTAACTTAAAGCTAAAAAGCTGTATTGAAATATAAACACAATAAAGGTGATTTGTTTTCTACTGGTCACTGGTCTTTAATTTAATTTAAGGCTCTAATTACCCCATTGTTTGAAAATTCTTGGTGAACTAAAGGGTATAACACATAATCAAAGTGATGAGGGGCCACAATAGTTCTTAAGAATCATTTCAGAGGCAGGAGATGGAGACATTTGGAAGCTTTTATTAAATTCTGAATGTTAGATTTCATCTTCATTTGAGTCTCACAAATTAATGAATTTCCTGCTTTTATAGAAACTGTTTTTGGATCTGAACCAGTTTTAGATTGATTTGAACAGGTTTTAATTGGATTTGAACAGGTTTTAGATTGTTTTGAACAGCTTTTAATTGGATTTGAACAAGTTTTAATTGGATTTGAACATGTTTTAATTGGATTTGAACATGTTTTAATTGGATTTGAACATGTTTTAATTGGATTTGAACATATTTTAATTGGATTTGAACATGTTTTAATTGGATTTGAACATATTTTAATTGGATTTGAACATGTTTTAATTGGATTTGAACATGTTTTAATTGGATTTGAACATGTTTTAATTGGATTTGAACAGGTTTTAGATTGATTTGAACAGGTTTTAATTGGATAAGAGCAAGTTTTAATTGGATTTGAACAAGTTTTAATTGGATTTGAACAGGTTTCAATTAGATTTGAATAAGTTTTAGATTGATTTGAACAGGTTTTAGTTGCATTTGAACACGTTTTAGATTGATTTGAACAAATTTTAATTTGATTTGAACAGGTTTTAATTGGATTTGAACATATTTGATTTATCGTTGTAGCAAAAATCTTCTAAATGTATCGAGGGGCCACATAAAACACTACAAAGGGCTGCATTTGTTACAATACTAAATCTGTAATATTTCACATTAGATTCAACTTTATTGTCATTACAACCGTTTCAAGGCAAAGAAATGCAGCTTTAATCTCAACCAGAAGAGCAGAAAACAAAAGTGAAGAACAGTATAAGAACAGTACTCAGCAATGTATTTATGTAAGAAGTATATATTGTAAAGCCCAAGTTTAAACATTTTAATGGTAATGTCACCCTTAACTTTAAGTATATGTCCAGTACAGGCTCCATTTTATTGACTAAACACAGTATATTGTCAAGAAAAGTGTTAATGCTTTACAAATACGTTCCATAAACTGTTGATGTTGATCTTTCACTGACAAGAAAGACAATAAAGTTGCATTTTGACATTAGCACAGCACGAACACCATTATCTCATCTAGATTGGTATCCGGTAGCAACATAAAACGACCCCACTGTGCTGTTGAAGTACTTGAACATCACTTTTGAAGTATGTTTTTAATAACCAGCCCCAAACTCACACTCGGCTCCTATCCTTGATTTACGTTGCTGCGAACAACCCTTTGAAATGGTTTAAAAGTGAAGCTCCTGCAGAGTAATCGTGCTCCACCTGAGATAACGCTATATGTTCCTGGATTAAAGCTGGCGTCCATATTAGATCGGAGATTACGATCTGTTTTGAGCCTGAGGGTGATATTGTACATCTATAGGGTTGAGCTGCACCATAAATAGACGTGAAGACCTCTGTTCTCGAGTTAGCATCACGACCTCCCGTGTATTTACTCAGGTCGATGCCGCTCCTGTTTGGATGCACCTCTTTACCTTACGCTTATGTGAGCAGTAAACATCCATTACCGATACATCACTTTACCCCGGGGTGTGATGATAGTGCACAGTATGGGCCATAGCTGCTGATTAGTAATAAAGTAATAATGTTTGGTAGTTCAGACGCAATAAAAGAGCACATGATGAATATAGGAAACGTAATGAACCATTAGCAGGCTTCATTCTGGCTCATAAACAG
The DNA here is from genome assembly GCA_036850595.1 of Rhyacichthys aspro. Classification (NCBI taxonomy): domain Eukaryota; kingdom Metazoa; phylum Chordata; class Actinopteri; order Gobiiformes; family Rhyacichthyidae; genus Rhyacichthys; species Rhyacichthys aspro. The sequence continues at coordinate 22,249,545 of CM072152.1, read as the reverse complement.
ATAATTACAGAGCTGTAATAGGATATAGGATTGAATTTGCTCAGTTCAGCTGCAGTGTAATTGTCTTTTAAAGGGATAGTCTTATATATTTGTAAAAGGTGTTACTTTTGGATAATTAACTTATAACAAACAGATAATTGTCAGCCCACCTTCAGTTTAGAGAAGCACAGTGAAAACACAGTTTATAACAACAAACAAAGGTACTTCTGGGTCAAAACTACTATTTGTGCTTTTGGTGTTACGCTCTTAGCCTTTATTTACTTTTTTGCTGAATTAATCCCAGTCGTTTTTGCTCATAAAACACTCAAATGCAGAGAAAAATGGTTAAATAATAAAGCAAATAGTACCGAAATTAAGGCTAGTCACAAATAACTAGTGAATATTAACTTTTTAAATGAGAGTTACTTGTTGTACTGATTTGCAGAATAAAAAATGTCAGAAATGCTTGTTGAACACTTAAAATGGTAAAACGCTAAAGTAAAAGTCCTTGCACAGACACAGGGCAATGAATAAAGTTAATAAACTGCAGTAGAGTCCTTTTTGTTTAACACGGTGCATTGGAGTTCCCTGATTTATGATTTGAGCTGCATCCCATTGTCCTTGATGTAACCTACACAAATGAGTTTTAATCCTCTGCCCACGGCCAACAATATTACTTAGAGGTACAGCTCCGCTAAAGACAGCATTAAAAACCACCTTTTACCCTTTGATTCATGACAAACTCAGCCTGTTCTGTGCATCAACTTAAAGTTTCATGTTCAAGCACTTTTAGAATCCATCTTCAAATGTTTTTAAGTCCTTTTCTTTCATAATTAAACACTTTTCTCACATATAAACGATTATATCCTTTGATTATATTGCTTTTTGTCAGTTCAGAGAGTACATTATCATTAAAAAACATAACTAAATTGAATTGATTAAAGGCAGAAAGAGCAGGAAGGGCGCTGTTTTAAGAAACTTTTGTCAATGGTAGTGAGCTATTTGACTGGTTTTTGGAAGTTTTAGTCTTTATTACATGTAAACAGTGCATATTTAATAAAAAAAAAAAAAGAGTGAGAAAGAGGATGGTTTGACCCAAAGCTGCTCTGTTTCTAAACCACATCATGTTACCTTTTACCAGAAAATACAAAGCCTGGAAATCATTACACTGTAGTCAATAAATGAATCGATGAACCCCTCTTTTGTGTTACAGTGCACTCGGCTCACCAGATACCCCGCTACGTGACTCCTGGGGCAAATTATCATCTCATGACAATCCACACATCACCGTATCTCATCACATTTGATATGTTTGGAAGTATTTCTGAGTCTTTTACTTTGTACAAATCATCAAGAGTTACATAATGTTGCTTTAACCTAATGTTGTGTCTGATTAAAAGAACTAAATAAATAATATTGTTTGTGCTGTACTACCACTGAATGATATACTAAATGGAGACAGATACAGATTCAGAACTAAAAAGACAGAAAACAAAGCTCCTATCGTATGTGTCTGTGGTAATGCTTTTCCTATCAACACCGAGCCTAAACAACAGCGAGGGTAAACACTGTCCCGATATAGTAAAGCTAGACAGAAAAGCCTCTTATGGCCCAAAGAGCAGAATAAAGCAGAGAGGAATAAAACATCTGCAGAAGAGAACGGGACAAAGCAAAGCTAAACCCCCAAAAAGGGTTATTTTTAAAGATTTAAAACCTTTTCACTCACAACCACAATCCCACTACAGTGTTTTAAAAAAGGAAAAGTCAATGTTAAACCCTTTTCTAGTCATTTACAGAACAACGAATGGTTAAACCAGCTTTAAAGTTTGATTCACTGTGGGTTTGGTCTGAAAATAACATCGTAGTAAATGGAACTAAAGGCTCACAAATAGGGCTGGATTTGATCGTGTCTTTTCTGTAATAGTAGTTTAATTTTGACAAATGTCATTTCGATGAAACGCAGTGAGACTAAATGTAATCGGTGAATAGCTCTTAACAGAATTCGGCTGCCTTTTTATTTATTTATTTTTTTCTTTTCACTATAATTTATCTCTCTTCAGAAAGAGTCGGGTCAGTACAAATGTCAAGTCTTTAACAAAACATTGTGAGAACAGCAATTTAAACGAAAAGTTACTGATGTGAAAAAACTCTGTATTTAGGACTTATGTTTCCACCTTTAATGATTAGATAGAGTCCACTTTACTGTCATTAAACATGCAGCAAATGCAGGGCAACAAATGGAGATTAGCATCAAACCAGAAGTACAAAAGTTATCTTTAACATTAATAGCTTCTTTTTTATGGTAAACTGGTTTTAGTAGGGTTTTACCAGGTTTTAAATGGATTTGAACATGTTTTGGATGGGTTTGAACAGGTTCTAGTCAGATTCGAACAGGTTTTAGATGGATTGAACAGGTTTTAGTCGGATTTAAACAAGTTTTAATTGGATTTGAACAGGTTTTAGATGGATTTAAAGAGGTTTTATCCAGATTTGAAGAGGTTTTATCCAGATTTGAACAGGTTTTAGCCAAATTTTAACAGGTTTTAGTTGGATTCGAACAGGTATAGATGGATTTAAACAGGTGTTAGTCAGATTTGAACAGATTTTATTTAACTTTGTAGAAAAACTGGCTTAAGATTTCCTGAACAAACCAATAAAATCCTTCTAAAACCTGTTCAAACCTGCTGTACCAAAACATCACCTTCTAAATGTATATTAAGGGCCACATAAAACATTGCAAAGGGCCTCATTTGGCCCAGGGGCCTTGAGTTTGACGTGTGTGTTTAGTATAGGTCAGTTCTATGGACATTATTTATCATTATTTCGTCTAATGTAAAGAAATTGAGATCAGACTTTGCTCGTTCAGACTTTAACTCAATACACTTTTTAATGTCAACTCTTATATCTGAATACTTAATTTAGTGTGTATCGTGCTTGTTACATTTATAGATCCATGTAGTTTGGTTTAAAAGCTTTGTGTTTAGAATTGCATTTTCAATTTAAGACAAAAAAACAACAAAAAAGACTCGATGTTTTAAAACACAAAAGGTGGAGCTGTCAGGTCTCACTCTGACTGGAACCAAAACAGTAAAAGCAGCTTTGTTGATTGCACTCTTTGCATGACAATAGCCTACATGCAACAACATTTAATAAAAAAGACATTTCACCTCGTAATTATTCCCTGTTTTTCCTCCTCTCCTTTGTTTTATTTTTTCTTCACACTCAGAGGAGGGATTGCAAACTAATAAAAGAAACGAGAGAGCAAAGTGACGTGGGCTGCTCTTACCTTGACGTTGGGCTTCCTGGTCGAGAATCCTCTGTACCATCCTGAAATAAAACCAAAAGAAGAAGTGACTAAGATGAGCAGTGCATTCTGGGAAGAGATGAGGTTGCTGTGAGTCATGAGTTTGAACACATACAGTTTACAAAGACGACAGAGGCCAGTCCTTCTTGAAGAGCTGCATTAGTAAAAACCAGTCTGACCTCAGAAAGCATTATTTCTCATAAACAAAAGGTCAGCAGTTTTTATGTGGGAATAGATTATTGTAATTAAATAAAGGAAGATTGTGGCAGGAAGCCATTTTCGAGTCATTTTCGGCAAATTTATGCAAATAAATGTGAGTGAGCAGCTGTTGTAAGCACCATTTTACAAAGAAATGTCGATTTATTTTCACAAACATATATTTTTGCGCAGCTGTTCAAGCATAGAAAGACTTAAGACGTTATACTTATTTTCCCTGCAGTGGAAATGTCTATTATTACCTCTGCTTTTAAAAAGACCACATTAAGGTTTAACATTCACAGTCTGAGTTAGATCTCTCTTAAAGTGTGAGGGGTTTATGTGGAGCAGTGCGTGACAAAGTCAGACAGAAACAATAGCGAGGATTCGAGCCCAAGGCTGAGACAAAGGGCACATCCGGTCTACTGCCCCAAATGAGCCTGGATTCATATTCGGAGGCAAAAATTAGGGCAAAATATTAGAACAACTGATGCATAAGATGTTCCAAAATACAGAGTCCAGTGGTGTCCCGCTCGAAGGAAACTGGGTGTGAGTCTGGTCCAAACGTAACCTCTGGGGCTTAACCTTGAGCACAATGTGGAAAAACCCAAAGGCTGTAGTTGCTCCGAGAGGTTTGGGGTATTTTTAAAAGGTTTATGGGATGTTTTTTACCCTTGCCGACAACTCTATGTACCCGTTTATGAAGATTATATATCTTGTTTTAGTGATGAGTAGAACTTTGAACATTATCTCTAATAATAAGTGAGTAATGTCTCCCAATCACTTGGTTTTACATTTTTTTCTGTCACACCCACTTGTCTTTGTACAATAATTGAAAAAGTTACCTCCGTATTCTATCACAGTCTTCACTAAATGCCCCAACTGTCAAAATATATAATAAACTATCAATAATTTTAAGAATAACTGGCATCAGAAGGTGACAAAATGGTGGATCAGTCTTTTTTAAGTGCTGCTGTGTAGTGGACAGACAAAAACAGACTATTAGGAAGTCTATAGAAGTAGTCCATTACAGATAATAGAGCATCCCATTTAACCCTGAATATTGACAGAAATTGTTTTAATATAGTTTTCATTCTTCAGTGGAATTGTGAAATTGCAGCACAAACTTTGTTTCCGGCTAATTCTGCTTTTCCACTCTTGATTTTAACGTTAGATCAGTCTACCAAACAAACATAAGCTTAGTTTAGGCAAAATAGGAAAATAAAAAACTCTGCCTCGTGACTAAGATCGTTTGTTGCCATGGAAACGTCATTGATAGCTCCAAATGATGAACTGGAGAGAAAAATAACATTAAAAACTAAACTTTTATTCTTACTTTTTTGTAGGTCTCATGTTTTTTTTTGATGGTTGCCACGGTAACAAAGGCTTAATGGAAGAGTTAAGATAATATTTCACATAAACGTAGGTAAATACAGCTAAAATAAGACATTAAATCATACTGTAAAATGTTGTAATGGATACACTGTTGAAAATGGGGTTAGAGTTTGCCCAAATCAAACTTTGATAAAACCTGAGTCTGGTTCATCCCCTTTGAGACTAACTTTTACAACCTAAAATAAAATCCTGTCTCTCATTGTGCATGCACGAAGCGCCTGCTGTACCCTGTTCTCCGAGAGCACAGCAGCTCTTTCCACACGGACACACATTCATCACGAGGAGGACAGTTCCCTCTGAGGAGTCGGGAAACTGTCGTCAAACTAGACTCGACTCTAAGACAAATCCTGACGGCAGAAAATGACTTGTATCCGGGGAATAAATATGTACAGGAGAGCACCCAGATACACCTCCGCCAGACACCATTCGTCTCCTTTCAGGAAGAAACGGGAATGAGGGAGTGTTTGCCAAAATAATGTACGGCTCTGGACCGTGGAAACAGAGCCGTGATCGAGACCTGTCTATTTTTGTCTAAAGTTAACACAAGAAAATATGAAATAGGCCGAGGCTGGGATTCAAAGACCACTTCACAATACACTGCACTTTTGTCTGAAATGAAACAAAACCCAATAAATACAGAGACTTTTGTCCATCTTTTACATAAATGCCACAAAAGACACTATTCCAGAGTAAAATTATACAATATCTGTATCATTATAATGTATCTTGGAGGATTAATAACATGTTTACAATACATTAAATATACTGTCTATTGTCTATCATTGATCCAGATACTTTTTTAAAGGGATATGGCATTTAAAGCAACCCTGAGCACAGATCCCTCGACAGACACTGTTTCTTTAAGACAGCAACGTCATTTTGTGGATATTGTTTCTTTTCAAGTAGAGCTGGCAAGTTTGGAAGAAAAAAAAACAAACATGTCTTCAGAAACAGTCGGGTAATTTTAGTGTATTTTGTACAAATAGGACTCTGCTGTGGTCCTGTGTGTTGGCCTGTTTCTGAATCCTCTATTTAAGTGTCATAAAGAGCGTCACTTAAGTAAACTCTTGCAATGACACCGTGTCCCGGGACAGGACAGTTCCAGGAGGTTTGTGTCCAGCTGAGGGTCCTGAGTCACTGAGATATACATGATTCTACTGATCTCAGTCCAAGAACCGTCAAAATGAGAAAGAGAATATATAATTTTGGGTTAAAAGTTACACAGTGCTGCTTTAACAAGTTGTTTCTTGTATGCTTCATCTGATTGGTCTGTATCAGTGTTTAATATTCAATTCAAAATGTACTTTGATGTACACAACAGGGCAGCAGGGCAACAGGGTTTTATAAAGCCATCATTTATCATAAACCATATCGAAACAAATTGTCTCAACATCAACAAAACCTACAACAAAAATGGTTAGTTATGTTTTTATTGATATTTATCCATCTCTAAATGAATGAGTTTATGAGCAACATTTACTGGAGCAACTTTTGTGGATTGCACACATTTAGTTTTTACTTTTATTAGTATTATTTGAAACTATATTGAAATTATTTGAAGAGTCACTGAGTAAAATTAACTCTAATCCTGCTCTTTTTATAAACTGATCCTGCATCTGACTTCTGTTTAAGACTAACACAACACTTCAGGCCAAAAAAGACAGATTTTTTTTTACCAAATGCACCAAAAACAGTTTTAATTTCATCATAAATGTTTATTACCTTTGACTGTGGTAGATATCGGGCATTTTCCCAAACTATTTAGACATTAGAAACAAACTGAGGGCTCAGTTTTAGCTTTAATCAACACTACCTCTTTATGTCCAGTCCCTCAACGACTCACACCTGACATTGTGATTCAAAACTTTAAAAATGTGGAGAAAAGAAGACAGAAAACACCGATTATATAACGAGCACTTCACATGAGAAACACATGAACCAAGCTAATCATTTAAAATGTCATGAAGTACCATTTAGAGATAATAAACCCCATTAGCTGAGTAAACATTTAGCAAAGAGATGGGAACAATACATGAGTGGAGAGGCTTCATTGTATTTTTCATTTTATCTCGTTCCAAAATCACCAGATTCGTTCCTCGGCAGTTCTGCATAATCTGATAAAATATGGAAATGGGGCTTTAATTGGCGAGCTAATTAATAACCAATCACGATCCATTTAGCCGCCTTGTTAAGACGGCTGTGTTTACTCCCCAGTCTCTCATCTATATGATAATCAGACCCGCAGTGACTCGGACCCGTTTGATCGGGTTGAAACCAGGACGAGGCTTTACTGAATTATAGTAACACATAATACTAGACTAGAGTAAACTGGACAAAGCTGGGGCTCTGTCTGTGGTGCGTTCATGGGACCTCAGGTGGAAGCAAGGTTCACACATTTTCAATTCTCCATCGTTTTCCACCAGCGGCTGAATAAATAATAACAACAAAAGCATCAAAAGTAGGGCATTATCGAATAAAATGCAAAACTCAATGAGAAGAATTTGTTAAGCCACAGTCGACTTATTATAAAAACATAAATTCAGGGCAGGTTTCATTCAAATCAGTGTCTCAAGTGTTGAAAATAGCACCACAATCAAAACATTTTACTGTAATGTTCTATTGTGTTCAATATTGAAATCAATAAAACATCCACAGAAATAATTGTTCTAGTGATCTAGTTTTGAGAAGAAGTTTATTGAAGGATTAGTATTAGACTCTTTGTATTTTTAGATTATTTGGTTTAGCTCTGGCTGTTGTAATGTTCTATATAAATAAAGTTTGATTGATTGTTTGATAGAAATGTTTATCTGATTGATCGATGAAGGTGAGATAATCGATGTATCATTCATAAACAGAAGGATTATACAAAATAAAAATCCAAAAATGAAATCAAGGTGATATATTTTGTTTCTGATTTATGTTTATTCCTATTTGTTCCCAAGTAAAAAAGCAAATAATATATTTTAGTTTAAAAATGTCACCCTTTACACATTGATACATGTTTTTGTTGTTGTTTTTTCAACTGCTACTAGTCTTTTTTTCTTCTTTTTGTTCTATTTCGTACAAATAATTAGTGTTGTCTCTGTGGATTTGAGTTTGATTTCCAGGAAGTGGACATAATTAAAAGAATTCAAGAGGTAGCACCACTCAGAATAAACTAATGCAATTTGAGAAACAAACAAACAACTCTGAGAAATAAAGCATTGGATAAAAAAAGTTTCAATTGGTCCAACATGATTCTTACTGAAGGCAAACTATCAATCCAAGAAATACCAGACAAACGCTTTTATTTTAAAAGATAGCAGCAAAAATGTGGACAAGATCAGCTTTATATTGTACAAAACTGTAATGTAGATGCATCTAAAAGCAACAAATGGGCTTTTCCTGATTAAACTGTAAAGAGTGGCCCTTCAAAGTCTGAAACAACAAAGACAACACTTGAGATAATGACTGCTTCATGTACAGTATCTCATTATTTTAAAGATTACATCTGTCAGGTGTATTCCCAGCTTCTTAATACCTGCTCTGTTTTTGATTCTCAGGTCAGCTCCCAGATCCACTCAGGTGTTGTCTTTATTCTCCTGTAGCGTTGTGATTAGTGCTGTGTGCTCGTAGCTGTAATTACCGAAGAGATCTGTTACATGAAAAGCCTCTTTAAAATAACGAGCGGGTGTTCGTCGCGAGTCTGGGGGTACTTCACCGACACGAGCCGCAACTAGAATGTCAATTTCATACTTTCAATGGCTACAGCGCCTCTAATCGAAGTCTAATGCTTTCTTAAGCGTTATGACTGTACTGTATATTTTAGAAAATGAAAGTTAAGAGTTGCATTTCTGCGGCGGCTGCCAACTCCACATCAGTGCCATTAAAACCATCGAGCTCCTGTCCCGAGCGGATGATTTGAGACAGGAGTGGAGCTGCTGAGCGAGAAGGCCGAGAAGACAATTTAAGACAAGTTTCTGGGACTGAATTAAATACTTTTCAGCTCAGAATCGTCCATATTTATGATTATTTCTTGTGCTTTGATCACTGCTAAAAATACCTACTTCCGATCGATATACTTTTTTGTACAATGCTTTTTAAGTCGTTGTTTTGGCATCTGTGCAGGCTTTTATCGAGCAAACACTGGGAGGAAAAGGGGAAACAGATGGTTTAGTATTTACTGCAAAAAAATATGATGTAACTAAACCAAACTTTAAGCCTTAAAGTGATTCTTGACTGTCCCACTTTTGTTAAACTTTGGCAAAGTTTGCAGCTGATGCCTTATTTATCCACCTCACTACGCAACATGAAGCATTTCTATAGGTCTTTCATAAACACGTACATATTTAGGAGAAAACTGCTCCAAATATCTGTGATTTCTTCGAGTGTTGAGAGTCTGGATAATGACAGAAACTCTTGAAACTGAAGAAGCTGGCCCTGGTTTTCCCAATTCTTTGCCGTCAGGGGCTGTGTCCTCAATTCAGACGGTCGCTTTCATAATGAGAGAAAGAAAAAACTGAAGAGCTATGAAGATGTAGACTGGGTTAAAATCTTTAGATAAAGCTTGGAGCTGTTTCCACTAAGCATTTCTGTCTGGAATAAAATATAGATAAACTGTGTTATTAATCATTTTCCAAAACAGAATTAAAATAGAAGCACATTTTAGGCGTTTCATTCTTTCATGTCTTTAGTTTTGACTGTGTATTAAAACAACAGTAGTGGATTTAAGACTATAACTAAGTGAATAATAGCTGTTTTTGTAGTTTATTTAAAAAAACTCTTCAGTATTTTGTATTCTTTCTTTTGTGTAAGTGGCAGTTTATCATTATTTGTTTTTAAAAGGCGTCCATTTTGTTTTTTTGTCCTTCACCTGATTTGTGATTCTCTTTTTCCATTATTTCACACTTTTTTGTACAAGATAGACACTGACGATAACGTGGTACTCATCAATTATTCTGGTACCTGTCTGAAAATAAACAATAAATCTGTCTGTTTTATGAGTTAAACAGAAACCAAACACATCCCATCTTTCCATATTTCCATTTTTTTCTCCGATGGGGCCTCCTCAGTTCGGTCCAGGTCACACTTTGGCGCTGGATGGATGTGAGGATCTGTCCAGCTGCAGCTAATGGGGCCCACACTCTGTCATTATTCACAAAACACAACATTTCCTTCTCCTCCACACTCCCTCTGAACCTGGCCGGCTAATCCCAATTGCAGCTAATCACTCGGGCTCTGCTCCAGTTCTGCAGGAATATTTGATTTGTGGTTATTATACAAACAAACAATGGGTGCAGAATGGTTGCAGTAATAGATGGTGTTTAGTTTTTATTAAGTCATGATTGTGGAGAAGTCTGACCACACAGCAGCACTTATACCATTCACACAAATGCTCCATCAGCGTTAGGCAAATAATTTGACAGTATAATGATAAAAAACTCCTAAAAGACCAAACCAATCATAATTTAATCCCTGTCGACACACAGATCTGTATGTTTTGGTCTGCTGTAAACATGCAAACAATATTTTAAGTATTAAACAGGTTTTTGTCACCGGTAATTTGGACTTTTCTTACTTTTGAGTGGTCTTTTCTCAGCTCAGTTCATGCTTATTATTGTCATTTCCAATAAATCGATTTGTTTTTAACTTATAGTCTTTACTTTTTGTTGTAAGACAATGCTAGAAACAATTAAAACTCAATGTCTGCTTAACACCCAGCAGCTTTGTATGAAAAGTGAGGTCATATCAAGATTAATGAGTGTACAATGCCTATTATGCAATTTTGGATGGTTATGGTGGTATTTGTTTAGTGTAAAAACAATAAGGGGCATTTAAATAAATTACTTCACCTATAGTTTATACAACCGGAAAGGCACAAATTTTGTCAAACACGAGCAAAAAGCAGGTTTTCATAGTCTCTGTGCTGTTCATCTCGACAAAAGACGCAGGTAAGAGAATCACAATTATTTTGAAATCACGATTATTTTACACAATTACTCAGTGACTTTGGAAATATGTTGGATTTATTGAACAAAACAGTGAATTCTCCTTCAAATAAATAATATATTAAAACTATTATGATAAATAAATAGAAATAATAGTAAAGATAAACACTTCCACACTGGAAAACAAGTAATAAATAAAAACAAGTAATAAATAATAGTTTTTTTCTCGATTAAATGATCGTTGGAAGCTGAAATTGAAATAGAAAAATTGAATTAATTGCGCCGCTCTAATTGTAACCCTTAAAAACTGGACTGATCCCTATATTAAAGGTGAAAATAATCCTTGTAATTGTTCGCTGTACATTAATATCCATTTCTGTTTTCCTCTAATGACAGAAGCAGGCAGGAAACACTGATGTCTGTGTCAATGTACGGTACACGTTTCATTTTCAGGTCCCTTTAAGGTCTTTGGCTCTAATCTGAATTCCATATAAATGTTTTGGAGCCGAGTCTTTGAGGAGCATCACTTGTCTTTAATGCTGCAGCGCGTTTGCAGTGATTAATGAGGCTTTAGCTCCGCTGTAACACGGGCATTAAACATCCCGCCCTCGCACAGTCTCATAATGCTATCAATCAGGAGCCAGCCTTACCTTCACACTTCTCCAGGATCTGAACCGTCTCTCCCACCTCCAGCGCCAGACCCTGACTCACCGAGCCCCGGAAGTTACAGATGACTGCAGAGAAAACCAGAGAAAACCAGAGAAAAAGAGGGAACGTTAGACTTAAAACACAGAGAAAAAGCTCCATTAATAGAAAACAAAACAATAAAACACCTCAGTAATGGGCAGACAATGGCTTTTTCTAAAATTGCATTAGTTTCTCTGGTGCACAGTGTAAAGAGAGAGTGCTCAAATGGATATTACACTTCAATGCAGTGCACTCAAACTTTATAACAGAGCATTATGAGCAGCTGTGAATACATAAGGGTCACTATATGGAGAAGTTACACAGGCGCGCTTTCTTTAAAAGGAAAAAACATTAGATTGCACAAGTCAGCTGCACTTTACACATAATCTGGAAAGTTCTGTCTTGTCGTCAAGAGCCTTAAGGCTCCTTTGAGGCTTGAAGGAAGAACAGAAGTTTCCAGTTAATAGTCAAGCATTAGATATTAACAATAGCCTCATTTTCAACAGCAACTCTTTCCCAGAAAATATAATATTAATATTCAGATCCAATGTTTTCCCCCTTCTTCGTTTTTTTATTTTACTAAAACTGAAAAAGTGTGTCTTCTTGTTCAGCAATTCTTTTAAAACAGAAATATGCAGCGTGGCTCTTGAATGTTTCACGACAGCTGTCTCTAAATTCCAGAAGAAACAGTATTTTCTCGTTCATTTTGCCTTAATCCACCTCAAAGACAAAGCGTCTCACGTCCGTCATTGTCTTATGGGATGACTCTTAAAAAGTTAGCCCAGTTTTGCAGAGATTTAGCATCAGCACATTTGTTTTGGGACATTGTGTTATCAAAATATAGACATTGCGTTCCCCACAAGAGCGTTTCTTGTGTCTGCAGCATGACGTTAACCCAGAGCCCGACTGAACACATCACTCTGTGCTGTACCAGCCAGTGTTCGGCTAATATTCCTCGTGACTGCATCAGTGAACCCAGAAAACAACACAACACAGTTCATTCATGTGCACCTGCAACAACGTAACACAGTATGACAAGTGTTTCAATGTAGGATCTATCAGAAAATCATGTTTTTTCACTCATTTTTGAGGAAAATTAATGTACTGTACATATTTCAAGTAAGATTTGATCTACTTGTGTTGTATTTCTATATCTTAAGATGTGTGAAAAGTTGATTTTGTGGTAGTTTTCCACTTTAAAGTTGTGTTACTAGGCGACTTTTACTTTTTCAACCCTCAAAACGACTTTAGGACTAGATAATCTAATCATTTTGAGTGTGTAGCTTTGTACAAAACTCTGTGCCCCATGTTATTTTAAGAAATCTTGCACTAATTTGGCCTGAAAACAGATACTATTCCTCTCACAATGCTGCCGTTTCCCCATAAACCACTCAATGCATGAAACATTTGAAAAAAAAATATCGGAAAACATGATTTTACCACAAAGTTTCCACCAAATTGTTTTCACAGCAATACTTTTTTTTGTCTAAAATGAAGAAGGCCAAGTCGATTAATTCTCTTTATAAACCCATTGGTCTTAAATGCACTTTTGCCTCAGGTCTCGGGACAAATAAACACAAGGTTACAACTACCACATCTATATTTTTATAACAGCTAAACTTCAAGTAAAAAAAAAAAAGAATCTCTAGCCCAAAGGCAAAGCTGCACTTAAATTTTAACTTCACTGTGAACTTCTGAGGTCACTTTGGGCCAAAGCTGCTCTAAACATAGAAACAGCAGCGAGGGCTTGAGTCTGCTCCGTCTGAGCTTCACTGCCTTTTTTTAATAATCCTTCCCTGTTTCTGGAGAGTCTACATCTCCAGGCTGCATCACTTTATTTCAGAGGATATTTTCTCATTCAATCTGCACTAATCAACCTCAGAGACAATGTCAGCTTTGAGCGAGACCCGGCTCAGCGTCCCACGACAGTCTGTCTTTGTGTCGTCAATGTCAGTCTCTGTTTGTCGCTGTCTTTACACAAGACTCAGCTTCTGTTGCTCAAATAAAAGTCTGCAAATCCACTCAATTATCAAGATTTAAGACAGCGGTGTCAAACTCAAAGAGGTCAGGGGCCACGGAAGTTCACAGGGACCGAAGATGGAAGCTTTTATTATTATTTTTGTTAACTTTTGTAAGACTCAGATGAAAATTAACATTTATTTCCATCTTTTAAACAGGTTTTAATCAGATTTAAACCGGTTTTAATTAGATTTGAACACATTTTAGATGGATTTGAACAGGTTTTAGTCATATTTTAACAGCTTTTATTCATTTTTTGTTGGATTTCAACAATCTGAACACGTTTTAGACAGATTTGAACAAGTTTTAATTGCATTTGAAGAGGTTTTAGTTGGAATTCCCTTCTTCAAATCCCTTTAAAACCTGCACTAATCCAATTAAAATCTAGTGCCAAAAATATCGCCTTCTAAATAAATTATATTGGAGTTTTTAGTAGTTGAGTTTTTAGTGTGATTTAAGCCATTCACAATTAACAGAATGGATTTGATTTGATGATAATAGTGAATATTCCAAGGTTTTTTCAATGTAATCAAAATAAATGAAATGTCAAAGAAGCCGACAGATCAAAAAGGTGGTTTAAACCAAACTGTGGCAGAAAAGCAGAATGAGTCAAATGCCTCCTGTCACCAAGCAATGCCAGACATGTTAATCACATTTTAAATGATTTGGTAAAAGAATGTCATTGCTTCACTGCTTTGTTGATGGGGACATGTATATTTGAATGTGAAGGTGTTGAAAAGGAGCAAACCAAAAGTAAAATAAGTTTCAGAATCAGTTTTCTTATGTCTCTCTTGCTCGTGCTTTTCTGCAACACTTAATAAAAAAGGGAAAATAGAGAAAAAAATAGAAATAGCCTGGCGTTTATTGGCTGTACTGCTATTATATTAGTTATTTACTTTGATAAAAATGAATCCATGAACAGGAAGTACAAGACATTTAAACCCACTGCACATGAAAGAGTCACCATTACAATGAGTATATTTATTTGTGTCATTATTATTGACAATAAATGCAGAGATATGAGTAAAATGGCCTTTTTCAATAGTTGCTGCTAGTGTAAAACCGCACTCAGTCAGACCGAGACAAGACCATGTCAAAGTGAGACTAGATCAAGACCAAATCAAGACCAGAACCAGTGAGCAATACACTGTAATAGACACAAGAGAAATCTAAACAGACTCAAGGCTGATGCATACTCCGCAAGAACGAGAACAAACTTATCTGTCCTTGTGGAGTCTGTATCGTTCTGGCGAGGACTTTCCATACTTCACCAGAAACTCAAACGCACAACTCTTCGCTTTTCTTCAAATTTCGGACAAATCCCACAGTAGTTCTTGGACAAACAGAAGAAAAAAGTTCTGCTGAGACGATGTGTCAAGAACAAGCCGCAAGAACTTCCAAAAAACCAGGGCTGCAAGAACTAAATGACGTCAAATTTGACTGTTCTTGCGGAGTATGTATCAACCTTTATGAACGTGAGATTTTTAATTTAATTTAAACCAACCAATCCTAAGAACAGACAAATATACCACTTCTTCTTTGTCTTGGTTGGTCTGGACGTCCGAGACTGAGACAAACCCAGTAAAAAAATGAGTTTGAGACCATGAAGTTCACAAATTACTCTTCAGAACAGTCTAAAACCACCAGTTGCTGCTACAAAGTTTGGTGTGTATTTTTCCTCATCAGTGTTGCATCAGAAACATTAAAATAAGTCTCTCCGTTCTGAGAGACGTCCTGCATCTGTCTGTGTCACCGCCGCCATCTGTCTGCCTTTCTTCCTCTGTCCATCCGTCACTGTCAGCGCCCTCCGTCTTCATTATTAACGCCGCTCGGTGCCGGATCGTCACCGCTTTGGACTCTTGTCATCCCAACGTTTTTAATGTCTGCCTCTCATTTGTTCTGTCATCGCTCCGTCACTGTCAGCGGCCTCGTCGGGTTGTGATCCGTTTGAGGCGACTCGGAGAAACTGTGCTTGTTTTGAACCGAGGCTCGTCCTTAGACTAAATAAAGCAGGTCCGTCTAAAGTTAAGTTTGGTAAGTTTACGGCTCAAGATACTGCTCCATAAACTACTTTTTGTAAGTAAAATGATATTTAAATTGTGTGTTAGCGACAACCCAACTTAAAATTATTCTCTATTCACCAATAAATACTTTTGATCCACGTTCCCATCTTTGAGAAAGCTATTTTAACACATTTACAGCAGTCTTTTAAATCAGATGTTGTGTTATGTTAAGGTATATTCAGCAAAACCCTGATTAAATAACGTAATATTTACAATAATATCATGAACTTTTGTTTAACTTTTGCATGTTTTTGCTGTTTCATTTGAATGTATGTTATGTGCTATCTTTGACAGCACTCTCTTGAAAAAAAGACTTGTAATCCAAATGGGACTTTCCTGTTTAATAGTGAGATGAAAAGAAAAATCTTATTAAAAAGTACTGTAGCAATTGTTCAGTTTAGTTTATTTCGGTCATTGAAAGTAAAATTTAACATTAAACTTTAAGTAAATTGGAAGCGAAAGGGTTTAATCTGAAGTAAAAAACTTATTATGCCTAACCCTTTCAACATTTACAACCAGACAGAAAGAAAAAAAGCAAAAAAAAGTTGTAAAAAGTTACATTAATAAAACAGAAGAAAAACAGATATTATTAATATCATTACTAATTCCATTAATTTCATTAGTTACTGTTATTTTTTAATAGTATGTCAATGTCAGTGAAGTTTTGTCAATTGCTTTGCTTCCATAGACTTCCATGTAGTTTAATTGGCTTTAATGAAAGAATTAAAGTGTCAATAGTCTGTAAATGTCTGTAAATGTCTGTAAATGTCTGTAAATGTCTGTAAATGTCTGTAAATGTCTGTAAATGTCTGTAAATGTCTGTAAATGTCTGAAATAAATGAATGTGTGGCTTTATTGAGGCAGTGTAACATTTGATGAGATCTGAGAAAAATACCATATCTGGGCTTTGTGTAAAATGTCAACCGTATGTACTCTAACATAAACATTGTAAGTCAAATATAAGTCTATTGGCAACAAGGCTAAATCCCATATTTTATTATGAAATCAAAAACAAAAGCGAGAATATGAGAAGATATATTTTGAGATGTATTTTTTGCAGAAACATTATATATCAACACAATTTCAGAGACGAGTATTTGTCACTGTTTCTGTTTCTTTCCAGATTTGATCACACATTGATTAAAATGAAAATCCATTCACACAATCATTCAGATTTATTTTATATCTTTTAGATTCAGTTTAATCCCATCCTTCCTGTAGAATATAGATTAGATAAAATGCCCCATAATCCCGAAAAGATTCAGTTCTCTTTTGATCAGATTGAAACACGTTATATTCAGTTCGCATTCATTTTTAGAGTTAGATTTAATTGTATGTATTATAAATTTGGGAGTTTGTATGTTACAATAAGGTATTTCTAGTAATACTGTGATAAAACTTCAAGAAGAAAGTATTTTTTTACTGAGAACACACAGATTAGCATCACTCTCTGCGGCTGCTATCGGCGTTCAGTTTATCCGTCCGATCGGGTCAATACTCCGACAAATGACTCGCATCTGTTTGTGGAGGCACATCACTTAGTCTCCGTGGCCTTAAGGCCCCTGGGTTTGTTTGAGAGGCTTTGTGTGAAGTATAAGGAATCACTGCAGGAAGAGTTTAGTGCCAGAACGAGCCCTGACTGAGAAATTCAATACAGGCCAAGGCTTCAGACGGTTCTGATATTTAGTCTCGGCTGCAGACTGAAGAGCACAATTGACATAGATTTAATAACGGCGAATTATGTAAAAGGTGAAGGAAAGTGTAGATGTAGACTTTATTTTGACCTAAGATGACTTCAATCTAACATTTACACAAAAACTATAATCACTGCAACACATTTCTCCACTTTATGTTGGCTCTAGTGAGTGATTTCCATTGCTACTTTAGCATTAAGCACCGAATTTATTGGTACATTAACAATTAAATATAAGTGTGTGACAGTGATGGGGAAAAGGCTGATTAGTTCTGCAATAATAAAGAAGAAAGAGGAGGAAAAAAAACTCCAGAAAACTCAGAATATAGTCAGAAAGACAGAAAATTGAACCAAGACGATCCTCAAATGATTGAACTGTAAAACAAGAAACTGAGCTGAGAACTACTGTTAAAATCTCTTTTTTATTCCTTTAAAATATTCACGTTATGTGTGCTGGTGTATGGTGCAGGGTTTTATTTGCATGAGGCAGAAGTAAAGTATATTTCAACCTCAGAGTCAACAATACTTCTCTAAAAGCTCAGTAAAGGCTGCGTAAGAACTGTAATATACCACTGAAGCACGAGTGTCAAATAGTATAATAGTAAATAGTATATTATGGACTTTCTAATACAACACATTAAATGGTTTTACATATTTTTTATAAGTTGGACTGTTCTGTGTTTAATAATCTAAAGTTTTAGACACAAATGCTACTGAAACTCTTAAAAATAATAAAATAATTCCATTGCATTACAGTAGAAACAAAGTGGAGTTTCATACATTATTAGTCAAAATTACAAATTAAATGGAGGGAAAAGGATGAAAGAGCACAAGAGTGTTTTAAGAAAAGACAGCAGCTAATATTAAGATCAAAAGGTCAAAGGACATGTCATTTTCTTGTGCATAAACTTTTTGATACAATAAATTATTACATACAGTATTAACGCCTTCAGATAATGTAAATGTACACAATCTATTCGTATTACAATAGTATTTTCTTCTTGGATTACGTCACAAAGTATATTTTCAAACAGGTAATTATTAATGGTTCATTCATTCTCCTCAATAACAACAAAGCCACACTACTGTACATCTTATAACAACATGTTTTGTGTGTTTAGTTGTTCAGAGAAATCCATAATTCCACTTCAGAACGATCCCTCTCATTACGCCTCACCGTCAACACAGGCATATTACCGTATAATTACATGATTACATTATAGATCTATTCATGTGGCAGCGTGCAATCTGCGCTCTTCGAAAGCCTCCGATCGACAGCCTCCGAGGAGTTTAATCAGGTGCGTGGGGTTATTTGTGTCGTTTTGCGAGCGCCGACCTGTGATTACGCTCCTTTAACGACGCCGCTGCACCAATTGCTTCTGATATTGATGTTAAAAAAGGAAACGGCAGCTCTCTCGGCTTTGGTTTGAATTCAGAACGCGACATTTAACTCATAAAATGGCTCGTTAAAGTCTGGATTATCTTTAAAGGGGGTGGTATTTTGGAGATGTGCGAGTTTCTTCTTTGAGATGCTTATGTCCGCTTTAAAAATTCAGACGGAGGAGGAAGAGCAGACGACCCCCTGTAGGTGCGAACGCCCAGAAACAAGCCCAGTTCTGCACAAATCTACCCTGGGCATCGCATTGATGAAAGTGCATTTGGCAGGTGCTGGATTCAATTAGAGGAAAATGAAAGAAAATTAAAAGCAGGGCGGCTCCGGGCACAGTCCAGCCACAAGATCAGATCTACAGATGGATTAGAGCAAGAGGTCAATATGTCGACTCATTTAGAACCAGAATACAACCTCCTTATTACTTCAAATCATTTCACTCTGGACCCAAAGTTCAGATTTTATCCACATTAAAAGCTTTTCATTTTACATTAAACACTCATTGAGCTTCTAAGCTACTCCACTCTTTTATGAATGTTATTAAACAGTTTTTAGGGCACGTAAACAAAACCAACTATTGGGATGATTATTTTAGTGAGACAAAATGTACATAAAACCAAACAAAAGTAAACTAATTGATTGCTACATTTAGCAGGTTTTGATCACATTTTCTCAATATAAACCAACCTTTATTTTGGAAACTATTGGTGCCTTTGTTTTTGTTTTGTTTGATTGAGCACTGACGACCAGAAAGAACAGTCTCTAGCCACAAATATCTCACTCCACTTTAATCTGTAATGATATCTAAAACACAGAAACATGGAAATGCACATAATTATTGCAAGAAATCATAAGATCACGCGCAAATCGAGCTGTTGACACTCATCTAACTGGATCTACAAACACATTAACCCCTTCACCTTTGTTCTCTGCCTGAATATTCAAATCATATGAGCCTCAAACTAAACCAAAATGTATTGTCATCACAGAAACATGCATCTGAAACAGCTTTTCCCCTTTTAGATAAAACTCTACCTCAACAATATTCTATCTAGAGCTTAAAAATAATCACTTTCAAATGTGTTTTTAAAGAAATCTCTATTTTTTATGATGAGAATCAATTAATCTTACAATGCAGCAAGTAAAAGCTGAGTATTTCACAGAAGAACAAGTCTTTTGGGCATGAATTTAACTTCATTTTTTATATTTTACAGCAGTGAATAGCACAGGATTAAACCTCTTAAACCTATTTTGGCATTTGAAGAAATATGCTGCTGTGCAAAGACATAACTGTAACATTGTAAAAAGCCGTACGGAAAAGACAGACATTTTTATTTTGAATACAGACAGTGTTCAAACTCATCTTCAGTCCATTCTCGTATCTTATGTACCGCTGGTAATAGCATGTGTTTGTGTGAGATCGAGCTCTCGGAACAGACCTCATCCTAATTAAGACTCGAAGCGTGTCATTTTCACATCCTTCACTTTGTCCCAAGGCGCACAAACACACACACAAACACACACACAAGCACAGATTCGAGTGCAGTCTGCTCCTCTGCTGCAAAGACAGACACATTTCCATCCCGCTCGTTCACAGCTGGGGTCGAACGTGACGAGGTGAAAGAGAAATCAGAGAAAAACCAGAGCATGAGAAGGAGGTGAATACGTAATGAGCACAAAGCTTTCTGCTCGTTCATTTATTCATGTGTGCAGATACTAAACGCCTGGATGCCCTCATATCAGGATTTCCTCTAAATGCTTCGAGATTAAAGCATTTAACGTAACATGAAAGTCTACAAATGTAAAACAGATGGATTACGGGATGAAAACAGAAACCTTTTCTCAGATGAATGTTGTAATGTGTCAGTGAAAGATAGGGATGCTCGATTATGGAAAAAAAACATCGCAAACAATCACGATTATTTTACACGATTACTCACTGACTTTGGAAATATGTTGGATTTATTGAACAAAACAGAGAATTCTCTTTAAAATTAATAATAATATTCAAACGTATATAAATAAATAGCTTAAAAAACAAACAGAATAATTAAGATAAACAAGTAATAAATGTTTTTTTCTTGATTATAAAGGTTTTGTGATCGTTGGGAGCTGAAATTGAAATTGAAAATTCGATTAATTGCACAGCCCTAGTGAAAGCTACCAAAAATTGTAAGCTATTTGTCATTTAAGTTACATTAGACCTTGTTTTATTTGATATAATTCAGGATTTATGAGCTTTTCTGACATAATGAAGGTTAGAAGCAGGTTATGGACGTAAAAAGGACATAAAACCGAAGACTTTTCCTTCAGAAAACCAACACTGGAGTTACAATTGACGACTAAGCATGCTAGTTTTAAGTAGAAATATAATAATCAAGATAAACAATTAACTAATAAATGTTTTTTTACTTGATTATAAAGGTTTTGTGATCATTAGGAGCTGAAATTGAAATTGAAAATTCGATTAATTGCACAGCCCTAGTGAAAGCTACCAAAAATTGTAAGCTATTTGTCATTTAAGTTACATTAGACCTTGTTTTATGTGTTCTGATTCAGGATTTATGAGCTTTTCTGACATAATGAAGGTTAGAAGCAGGTTATGGACGTAAAAAGGACATAAAACCGAAGACTTTTCCTTCAGAAAACCAACACTGGAGTTACAATTGACGATTAAGCGTGCTAGTTTTAAGTAGAAATATAATATAATCGCCCCAAACTCTGACAAACATAACTTTAATTTGTTGGTTTCTGAAATACAGGCTTTTATCTATTCTCCATCGAGATCCCTTGCATCACCTACATTTCAAAAGTGGGTTGTGCGTTGGAAAACAGCTAAAGACAAAAGTGAAACTGCGCGCGTTGTGCAGCGGCGGCAGAAGTAGGCCACAGCCTCGTGATGTGACGGGAGCGGGACAGACGGCACACACCAACCCACTTCCAGCCCAGATGGGACGAGCCCGGAGAGCTGCTCCCCGACGTCAAGAGGCTAAACCAGAGAAAGTACTCGCTCGCACTTTAGTCACACAGGACCGGGGTGTCGGGTAAGGGCCGGCTCCCGGGGGATTATGGGTAATGTGAGCCAGGAGGCATCCGCATTCAGGAGATCAAGAGACAAACTGTAACCTGTCAACTATTACCTACTATTATAATGACTTTTATTTTTTAAAGACTGCAATAAATCAACACAATAAATAAAAGCATGTGTTACTGTTTTTCTTTTACAGCAAACAAGCAGAAAATGTAATTAATTTGGTGTTCAAGCTCATTGTGTCCTGAATAATGGCCAATGGATTTAATTGATAGAAAACGATTAAAAGTTTGTGTTTATTTGAATTTGGAATCATTTTGAAATACGCTGAGGAAACAATTTGCTCAATGGTGACATCTATCTACAAATAAATGATGTTTTTCCATCAATAAATGACTCCACTTTGGACCAAGACACTGGACATGTTCCTTTGATGTTGGTCAGATGTGCCTTTTTGACATAAAAAGTCAGTTTTTATCTTGAAAAAGCATAAGGATTGCAAAAACTTCGATTACACTTGACGACTTCGAATTGATTAAATAAAACTAATCATGTAAGTTCATTGCACACATTGGTTTTGAATTATAATCTGATACAATACTATGCCACAAGATGAAATAAAAGCATCATTAACATTGCTTTTACCACTAAGAACCTCACTTTTAAGCTGAAAAAGCCACATTTTAATAGTGCCATAACTTCAGTGATCAGTTGTTTCTGCTTTGACATGTCCAACTTTAGAGCGACGTCATGACAAGTTAAACACGTGGATTAAAAAACTCCTGAGGCTTTCTTGAAAACAACTGGATGTATATTTTATTTTTTATGCTAGTTTATATATTAGTCAATTGTCTGGATTCATAATGGAAGTGCATCTTAAGTGCCATTTCTCTTTATTTAACTTTTAAGACTTTAACTTCAAATCCACTTCATATTTAATAGAGGAGCAGCCTCTGGAGTGAGCTGCATGTTGCATTAAGTCTTTACACTTGCTCACATTTATCTTTTAATGCAGTGCTTGTCAGACCCAGGACAAAAGAAAAGATGTAAGTAATTGCTTATGACACAGCTTTTCATTACTGCTCCATTCTTTCCATTTATTTATTTTTATAATAAAGCCCTGTTACTCAAGGACAGGATTATCAATAATTAAAAATGCACTCAGCTGTGGTACATTTCAGAGAAAGTTGTGGCTTCAGAGATTGAAATTCTCAGAGTAGACTCAAAGCTGATTGAAAATTAAATATTATTTGACACCTGCTGTAGGTGTGTTTTATTCTTCAGAAGTGGGGGACTCCTGTAGGTTTATATCTGACTTTGGGGTTGTTCTTTGTCACAGTTTGGCCTCAGGGACGGACTCGGAGCAGCTTCACTGGAGCAGATGATGGAGCCTTGGACTCCACCGCTCTGCTTTTAACGAGAGGTGAGTGTATCTCTTAATATTGTGTTGTTCTCTGTAGTTTTTCTAAAATTAAAATCTTATTGGAGTAATTTGGGTTTCATAAGAACATTAAAATAAGAGTCTTGAGTCACGACGACAATCCCTTAACCATCTTAACCACCAAAATATCTCTAAACTTTTAACTCAGATGGTATTAATTAAAAGACGTTACCATGGCAACAAAGGGCCCAAGGCTGAATTTTCCAAAGTGAAGAAGTTATTTCTCTGAAGTTGTGCTCATGTCTGAATAATAACTATTGGATTCACTGATCAACTCTATTATTAATAAGAAAATGTATTTAATGGAGTCTTCACGGCATAACAGCTATTTTCTATCTTTTTAACACAAATAAATACATTTTCAGCGAACATCTCTCGGTGAAATGGCATTTTAATCTTTGCTTTTCTGAGAGAGTTCAATCAACAACTAATAATATTGCATTTTGGATTTAAAACATGAAGTAGCTGCAATACATAAATTGATTAAACATCTATTTTGTTGATGTCGGATTGGAAATTCAGGAAACATATTTATAACTGGAGTCTAAAAGTTTTCAGGACACGTCTAAAAACGATCTAAGACGCCTTTTAAACCAACCCTTGATCTCGTCCAGTGTATTTACCTTGATGCAGAGTTAGATTTCCATAAAGAGTCTATTGAAAACCTGTGTATGCAACAGTAATGCCAGTTTTATTTATAGCCTGCGTCACATTAATGCAGTGGCATCAGCTGCTTATGTGCTTATTGTGGTGATAATACGAACTGCCACTGAGGCCAAAGGCGGGAGGGTATTTCAGGACAAACCCATCTGAAGTTAATCCAATTCTCAACTCTATTTTTCCTATTTATATTGTACATTTCAGATCATGTATATATATCCTTGGACAGAGGTGTGTAGTAAAGGTGTTTTTACTCAAGTGCATTTCCCAATTAAATCATATGTGTTACTTTTTGGGTGAGTTTACATTTACTGCAAGTTGGAAATTTAGTTCAAAGCCCCTTCAGTCTGTTTTTATCTCTCTTTCAAACACTTAATGGTCCAAAGGCTTTGTCACACGACTGTTTTCCATAAAGTGCTGCAAAAAGTGAACCTTGATTCTACTTCTGACTCCAGTAAGTGTAAGGATAAGGCTCAGTGACACCAGAATCCAATGTTATTTAAGTAAAGTATGAGAAATTTAAACACAATTTTTCCACAGGTCATTCGGAGGGTGCAATAACCTGTACTCATTTTACTGCCCTAAATGTAAATATTGACCTTTTTTCCTTAGTTACTTGGAGTGATATTTTTCTTGCTCCATTTTCCTAAGCTAAGTTAATAATAGATTAATGTATATAATCAAATGTAAGGTTAGAGTGCAGAATATATGTTATAGCACTTTATTCTCTGGCTTGTGATTGGTTGTGTGGTTCTAAATGAACAGCTCCAAAAAGGAAACTCAACAAAGAGCTATAACATTAGATTAGACAACAATACAATGACAATGAGTGAAAAATAGACAACAGGAATCTGACCTAAACCAGGTCTAAACCAGGTCTAAACCAGGACTAAACCAGGACTAAACCAGGTCTAAACCAGGACTAAACCAGGCCTAAACCAGGCCTAAACCAGGTCTAAACCAGGACTAAACCAGGCCTAAACCAGGACTAAACCAGGACTAAACACGTTCTTCTGTGTGACAGACACACAGCTCTATTCATCTGACACTATACTATTATCTCTATGTGACTGTTGACAAATGCTTTCTCCAGATGTTGATTAAATACATCCTTTCCCGCTATCGTTATTTGCCCCTCCGTTGGTAACGTCGCTCTCGAGTGGGTAAATACCGGTTGAAAGGCTGCGGAGCACTCGTGCGCTGGTTAAGTACACTTTAAAGAAGACGTAGTTTAACCCAACACTGAATAATTTATTGACCCCGCCACATCCGTGAAGCTCTCCACTGTACACTTCCTCCTGTGACATATAATTACCCCGCCGCAGCCCGCTGTTTATGTGCCCAGCCACTTTCACTAATTCTCGTCAGATTGAAGGCCTCACAGCTGCAGGCTCGTACGCGTTTACAAACCGCTCGGGACATTTTGCAGTTTTGAGTTGGAATATCATCTCGGAAATGGAGCCAACGGAGCTCAGTGTTAAAACCAGATGTTAGCGGGATTTGGAAGAAGCCCCGTATCCTCTGTTTCTCTGTTTTGGCTGTAACTGGTTATTATAGTGATCTGTCACGCAAAAAGGGCATCATCTTTGCCCTGATGCTGGAAAGCACACAGCAATGCACCAAGCTCTGCCCAAAATGACACGTGCAGCACAGCCTCAGTGAGTTTTTTTTGTGTTTTTTTGTTGTTTTTAAACAAGAAATCCAGGTTTTTTGACATATTATTGACTCATGTCTTGCAAAATGCACCTAGCAGGTCTAAACCAGGTCTAAACCAGGTCTAAACCAGGTCTAAACCAGGTCTAAACTAGGTCTAAACTAGGTCTAAACCAGGACTAAACCAGGTCTAAACCAGGACTAAACCAGGTCTAAACCAGGTCTAAACTAGGTCTAAACTAGGTCTAAACCAGGACTAAACCAGGTCTAAACCAGGACTAAACCAGGTCTAAACCAGGACTAAACCAGGACTAAACCAGGTCTAAACTAGGTCTAAACTAGGTCTAAACTAGGTCTAAACTAGGTCTAAACTAGGTCTAAACCAGGTCTAAACCAGCACTAAACCAGGTCTAAACTAGGTCTAAACCAGGACTAAACCAGGACTAAACCAGGTCTAAACCAGGTCTAAACCAGGTCTAAACCCGGACTAAACCAGGTCTAAACCAGCACTAAACCAGGTCTAAACCAGGTCTAAACCAGGTCTAAACCAGGTCTAAACCAGCACTAAACCAGGACTAAACTAGGTCTAAACCAGGTCTAAACCAGGACTAAACCAGGACTAAACCAGGACTAAACCAGGACTAAACCAGGTCTAAACCAGGACTAAACCAGGTCTAAACCAGGTCTAAACCAGGTCTAAACCAGGTCTAAACCAGGACTAAACCAGGTCTAAACCAGCACTAAACCAGGTCTAAACTAGGTCTAAACCAGGTCTAAACCAGGCCTAAACCAGGTCTAAACCAGGTCTAAACCAGGTCTAAACCAGGTCTAAACCAGGACTAAACCAGGTCTAAACCAGGACTAAACCAGGTCTAAACCAGGTCTAAACCAGGTCTAAACCAGGACTAAACCAGGTCTAAACCAGGACTAAACCAGGTCTAAACCAGGACTAAACCAGGTCTAAACCAGGACTAAACCAGGTCTAAACCAGGTCTAAACCAGGTCTAAACCAGGTCTAAACTAGGTCTAAACCAGGTCTAAACCAGGTCTAAACCAGGTCTAAACCAGGACTAAACCAGGTCTAAACTAGGTCTAAACCAGGACTAAACCAGGACTAAACCAGGTCTAAACCAGGTCTAAACCAGGTCTAAACCCGGACTAAACCAGGTCTAAACCAGCACTAAACCAGGTCTAAACCAGGTCTAAACCAGGTCTAAACCAGGTCTAAACCAGCACTAAACCAGGACTAAACTAGGTCTAAACCAGGTCTAAACCAGGACTAAACCAGGACTAAACCAGGACTAAACCAGGACTAAACCAGGTCTAAACCAGGACTAAACCAGGTCTAAACCAGGTCTAAACCAGGTCTAAACCAGGACTAAACCAGGTCTAAACCAGCACTAAACCAGGTCTAAACTAGGCCTAGCAGGTCTAAACCAGGTCTAAACCAGGACCAGCACTAAGGTCTAACTGTATCTAGATTTGACTAAATGCACCTTTAAGCCTGTACTTCCAGTGTTTTATCAGCTGTTAAAAGCCCCTGCTGTGTGTTAAACATGTAGGAGTTACTCATCCAAATGTGTCGTACTAAAAAGCATCAGAGTCTCTGGGCTTTTAGGTCACTATCTCAAATGCAAATGAGCACAGACAGAACCCACAGCTCCCAGCCTTATATAAGCTCGTGTCTAATTTGTGCACGGACAAATTCGCTTCTTGTAACGCTGCCATCTGTAGCACACTGGGACAAACACTGACAACACACACACACAGACACACACACACAGACACACACAGACACACACACGGAAAAGACATTCACTGGAAATCTAAAGAGGAAAAAAATGAGAATTAACTCTTGATTTAGAGCAGTGGTGTTAAACTCAAGGAGGTGAGGGGCCATAATAGTTAATAAGAATACTTTCAGGGGCCGAAGATGGAGACATTTGGTTTTAGTTTAATTTGAACAGGTGGATGGATTTGAATTGTTTTTGAACAGGTTTTAGTCAGATTTGAACAGGTTTTAGTTGGATTTAAACAAGTTTAAGTCAGATTTGAACAGGTTTATGTCAGATTTGAACAGGTTTTAGATCAATTTGAATTGGTTTTAATTGGATTTGAACAGCTTTGAGTCAGATTTGAACAGGTTTTAGTTGGATTTCAACAGGTTTAAGTCTGATTTGAACAGGTTTTAGTTGGATTTGGACAGGTTTTAGTCAGATTTGAACAGGTTTTAGTCCGATTTGAACAGGTTTTAGTCAGATTTGAACAGGTTTTAGTTGGATTTAAAAATGTTTAAGTCCGATTTGAACAGGTTTTAGTTGGATTTAAACAGGTTTAAGTCCGATTTGAACAAGTTTTAGTTGGATTTGAACAGGTTTATGTCAGATTTGAACAGGTTTTAGATCAATTTGAATTGGTTTTAATTGGATTTGAACAGCTTTTAGTCAGATTTGAAAAGGTTTTAGTTGGATTTAAACAAGTTTAAGTCAGATTTGAACAGGTTTTAGTTGGATTCAAACAGGTTTAATTCAGATTTGAACAGGTTTTGGATGGATTTGAATTGGTTTTAATTGGATTTGAACAGCTTTTAGTCAGATTTGAACAGGTTTTAGTTGGATTTGAACAGGTTTTAGATAAATTTGAATTGGTTTTAATTGGATTTGAACAGGTTTAATTCAGATTTGAACAGGTTTTAGATAAATTTGAATTGTTTTTTTTGGGTTTGAACAGCTTTTAGTCAGATTTGAACAGGTTTTAGTTGGATTTGAACAGGTTTTAGATCAATTTGAACAGGTTTGAGTCAGATTTGAACAGGTTTTAGTTGAATTTGAACAGATTTTAGAATAGATTTTAACAGGTGTTATTCATCTTTGCAGCAAAAATCAAATCCATTAAAGCCAACTACTCAAAATATCACCTTCTAAATGTATTGAAGGGCCACATAAAACACTGCAAAGACCTTGAGTTTGATGGGTGATCTAGATCTAGAAAACTCAAAACACAAAAGTGACTGAAGTATCCAAACAGAGGCCAAACCACTCTTTAGGAAACATTAAAACTCTAACACAGAGCACAGATGATAGGCACAGCATGAATCATAAACTTGATCTTTCACAGACAACATTAAAACCATACAGACCGACAGATAGACTTTATATTATCATAAAAAGCCTCTCCTCACAGTCTGTCACTCGCCTGAGCGGTCTGACTCTACGTTTTACTGCAGACTGCTCTGTGTTTGGAGGAAAGTCACAGAAGAAGCGATCTGATTATAGAGTAAGATATAAATGAAGTTGGCAGTGACGTACTTTCACCCGTTGTACTTTTACACTTCACGGCAGCTGCAGACTCTTGTGATAACGACGAGCCACAACAAACTGAAGTGACAGTCGCGCTCGGGACTAAAACTCTTCCAAATCTGTGAATAAAGTGGATTTCACACAGAAATAAAGCGAGAAGTCATGGGAAAATATCACATCATAGTCGCAATTATCAGAACTAGTGATAGAATGACATACTTGTACATACCGTTCTTGATGAGACAAGAGCACAACACATTTACAAAACAGATTCTCTTTTAACACACCTTTTCAACAAGTAAAGCGTTTTAATGATTTTGGTTAAAGTTGGGAAGAAGACAGATTGAAACAGTTCAGATGGAGACAGTTTTTGTTGATGTGTTCAAATCAATAGACCACTAACACCAGTGAAACCAGTGAAAAAGTGAGTTTAAAGCTCTTTCTTAAGGGACTGCATTCATTAACCATCACTCACCTGGTCAAAGGTTTGTGTTGGTTATGATATTGAATTAAATCAGGCTGAAATTCGTCAAAATAAATGAATGTAAGTCCCTTAAGACAGAGCTTTAAACTCACTTTTTTAACTGGTCATACTGTTATTTTTTCCTTAAGGTTTGAATAACGTCATAATCTCATAGTCCCATGACTTGTCGGGCGAATAATTAACGTCATAAGAGTTACCCTTCCATAAGCAACTGTCTGTGCTTTACCCAGAATGCATTGCTCCACCACCAGCCATTGAGAACTGAAAAGCCTAGAGCAAAATAAAACCAGCCACAGGAATGTTGCCACTGCTTTAACTTAATCCATTTGTGATAAATCAAAGTCTGAACTATCAAATATCTCTTTGAAGGGTTTTTTTTTTTTTTATAAGATCCAGCCTGGAACACACTGAACTGCTTTTTGTACAAACTTTGAAGCACACACACAAGTTGTTTCAGTAAATTTAGGAGACATGAATAATGGATGCTAATATGAGACAGAGAAGCTAAAATAAAAATGTAATTACAGTAGTTGGGTCACACCACAACAAGAAGAAATAAAAAGACAGATTTACAACACATCTGCCTCCTCCACGGTCACTTTAATGTGGATTTAATATTACGCACGACATATTATATTGCATATTAGAGAATGTATTAACCTTTGCAAAAAGAAGGGAACAAATGCATGAATACTCAGCATTTACATTTGATTTACAAGTTCATATTTTCATTAAAAACCTTGAAAAGCGTGATATATCTCATTTCTTTTAGTACAGAGAGCAAATTTTTAAAAAAAATAAATGAAAATGGACACTTTTATATCAATTAAATGCTGCTTTGTCAACATATTTCTTCACAGATTTAGTTAGTAGAAGGTTTCGTCTGAAAACACTGCAGTCACTGAATGAATCCTCCATTAAAACACATTTCAGAGGCTTTTCTTCTAATGGCATTTCATTTGAAGAGGCTCTGCTCAGAGTCTGATGATATGAAGTTGTTTATGCCCATTTATCTCACAGCGGGAAATGTGTGTTCAGATGAATATCAATTTTGAGGTCCTGAAAAATAACGCGCACAGCAAAATTCAACACAAGCTTCGCTGCACGGCAATAGGAAATAAAAGAACAAGACATATGAACCCATCTCCACAGTTTAAACGTAGACGCTCACACTTTTACAACTGAGAAAGATTTATAATAAACTTAGTAATAGGTCTATGTGTTTCTAGTGGGATATTTTTATGTAAAGTGAGATATAATATGTCGGATATGAGTATTTTTCATTGAAGAGTTGTTGTAAAAAATCTAAATATTGTCTGTTTCCAGGTTCGAATTGTAAAATAGCAACAATGAGCTACTTCTTGAATGAAAAGACGCAGCCCGTTTGACCGCTTTAATCAACAAATGGTGTTTATTTACATCCCAACGAACGTCACGTAGAAAAACTCTCAAACTTAAATGAGCCACAAGGTCAAGCTCTCATTTTATTGGTCAAAACATGTTTCTACTCTCACCTGTCATGATCTTAATGAAAAAAAACCCTTATGTATCTCTGCTATTTCTATCACATGTGTCTATAAACCTA
Organism: Rhyacichthys aspro; assembly: GCA_036850595.1. Classification (NCBI taxonomy): domain Eukaryota; kingdom Metazoa; phylum Chordata; class Actinopteri; order Gobiiformes; family Rhyacichthyidae; genus Rhyacichthys; species Rhyacichthys aspro. The sequence goes on along the minus strand of CM072152.1, from coordinate 22,218,740 downwards.
CACTAATGTTAGATACTTACCCTTTAAGTACTTAAGTGCATCCAAATCAATTATTTATGGCATGGGCATGGATCAATTCTCTATATTCTTTCTGCAATGTGCACTGCAAACAATATTTTTACAGTATTTGTTCATTGTTTGACCTGTTCAGTTTAGTTTAACTTATGCAAATTACGTCTTACTTGGATAATGTATTCAATATTTATAGTAATTACACTATATTACTGAATAAAGAGTAAATACACATCAAATTGTATCTAATTTTGTGTTTCCATCTCATCTGGTTCCACCTTGTTACCAGCACACACCAGTTTGTACTAAAGTAAGTACCTTAAAGAGTGTTTTACTGTTACTTTTTAATATTTCCCAAATCATTATAAAGATTAAATCATCTTTCATTGGATAAAATTTTAATACAGTAGAAAAGAAATGAAAAAAAAAAGGAACAGTTGGAGAAACATGAATAATTTTATCCTCATTTTCTCTACACCACTGCATTTGCGTTGACCTCTGACCTTCATGTGTTAGATTGAGTGTGTTGGTTGAGCTCCAGACTTTGCCTTTTAAAACAGAAATGCTCCAATGCACCAGTGTAATATCAGTAAAAAAAATAACCACGCCGGTCTTTTATGGTCCACTAAAACTAATTCGTTGGCCTTGTACTCGGGTAAACATCCGGTCAGTCACTAAAATGCACACACGGGCCTATTTATTACACCACAACAAATGCTCTACTGTAGAAATGTACAATATGTGTTTTCTACGGGCCGCTGTGGCTCACTGGAGCTGAGTTATTGTGAACTGGAGAATGTGTTCACCCTCGGGCGAGCCTTGGCATTTCGGTGGGAGGCGGTTTTGTCTGTTAGTGTTGAGAGGATTATTGTTGGATGGTGGCAGTGGAAGAGGGGTCACATCACAGCAGGGGGCAGCCACAGCCTTTAGTCCAGCTGGATTTGGTTATTTCTCACTGATTTAGTATTATTCACTGAGCTGGGGTTATAAACGGTTACATATCTCAAGGCTGACGGCCCACTCGTGTTCCTCGTGTTACACAGCTTTAGAAAATCATAAACAAACCTCACATCTTCTTAAGTAAATGCTCAAAAAAGTTGTTGTGTTTTTGATTAGCCATAGCATTACGATTAGCTTTTACGAGATCATAATGTAGGTCTGCTTTTTTCTCCAAATCTCCAACTTCAGCAAAAATGTTAACTTCCTGCTTTAGTCTATATCCATATGTCACAGTATAGATCTATTGGTGTAATGTTGCATTTAAAAAAAATCACTCTTAGATCTTCAAGTGCATTTTTTTGTTTATGTTTTGTCCAGTTTTGCAACACATTCTCTGTTATTTGTTGACTTTAATACAGACAATGTTGAAAACTGGCGCATTAAAACTGTCAAGGATTTAGTTTTGTTAGTTTTTCTTGTAAACAATAAACCAAAAAATATATCATTTGTGTTTGTTTGTGTTTTTCTAATGCAGCCACACCTTTTGAAACACAAAAAAGATTTTTCCACAAATGTTTCATGATGATATTTTAAGTCTATAATGCTTCGTTGCTCATTAAAGTTTTCTCTAAAAAAGGGGCCTTGGCAGTTATAGTAAATATTGGGAATTTACTGAAAGGTACAGAATATAACTCACCAACATAAAATGAAGAATTAAGACATATTCTGTGGTTCTTGTAGCAGGTAAATGTTTATTCTGGTAAATGAATAAACTTTATTCACTTGTTCTATTCTTGTATAGATTAACTGTACTTTCTTTACCATTCATGTCCTGAAAATGTCAAAATCAGATGCAATATTTCAGTTTCAGGGCGACTTTGGACAATGGACAGGTTCATGTCACTGAAACACTGGAGAAAGAAAAACATAATTCTGTGTTTTAAACTTAGAATGAACATAGCTTTGTATTGGCCTCAGACATAATGCAGTACAATGAGTCCAAATGCTCTGAACTACATTTTGGAGCATTTTCTTTTCCTTTTTTTTTCTCTTTTGACGGTGACATTTCTTGTTTTGCTGTGTACAAACTGTCTCTTCTCTTTTTCATAACTTCTGCCAATTTAATGTTCCTTTTACCTCAAAGTTTGTCGTCTTTTTGTCAAATAAAATCTACTTTTTGATCTTTTTTGGACGTCCATTACTTCAATAACTTCAACCAAATACACTCACATCATTCGAGCTCCGATCTTTCTGTCCTCTTTATCCTTCTTGTGCTTTTTACTTGTACTTCCCTTGTTTTTCCGTCTTAACGTATCCCTACGTACCTTCGCTCACGTGCCATTTTGTGCCCCACAGGATCCGAACATGAATCCTGAGAGACTTTTGACGAAGAGAACAGGCCCCAGTGATGGAGTGCTCTTAGTGGGGACAGATAAAAGCCTGGATGACCTTGTCTCGTATTTTCACGGGACGGGTTTTTCAGATAGAAGCAGTAACACGCCGTTCTTCACTCAGCTGCTATCCATTACTGCTCCTCTCCAGGTTTTGTATCTCACTTCAGACAAATATAGCTCAATTGATACTAAATGTTTGTGCCCAGGCTAAGGTTACATCCTGTTCCCTGCACAAGCCAGTGTCCCACAACAGACATATCTACTTTATCTGAAAGTACTGTGTGGAGCACTGACGGACATAAGCTGTTGTTCCATATTTACTTTCACACATCAGTGTATATTTCATTTATTTTATGTTGTTTACACATTTCTGTTCTTCCTTATTTTCCTAAAAATCATTTCATTTTATTCATTTTATTTATTCATTTTTTATTTATGTATTTATGTATTTATTTATTTTCATTTAATTTTTTTTATTTTTTTTTATTTATTTATGTATTTATGTATGTATGTATTTATTTATTTTTATTTTTTATTTATTTTTTTTATTCATTTATTCATTTATTCATTTATTTAGTAATTTTTATCAGGTAAAAACATTTGGTTTGGGAGCACTTTTTTTCCCTACATCTGAAAGTTGTTCAGATGTAACAAACTCTTTTTTATTATTAAAGCAAGATTACATTTCATCAAAGAAAAGTAAAAAAGTAGAGTGAATGTAGTTGAGCTGGCATTTTATTCTGAAAAAATAATTTCTCCCAATTGAATTATCTTCGTCTTTTTTAACATTAAGTAAAATAACACTCAACTAATTATACATTTTATTCATTTTGAACTTTTTAGTGAAATATTAAACTGAATATTTAACCTTTATGGCTCCTATATTTATATAAGGGTTATAGACTTTTGTTGATTGCTACGTATTTTTTTCTATTAAACTTAAGCTTTAATATACAAACATCACACATGGGAGATTAAGTTACTGAAAAGATCAATGCTGTCGACGAATGGAGCTCCTCTGTGACTATTTTTGTGTTGAATATTTTTGTGACTCATGTGACCGGGCCGTTACGAGCCTCCGAGTCAGAACACTTGTTGTTTATCTCGGTCTGAGTCACTGTTGTGTTTCTTTGGACTGGTGCAGAGACGTGCGTGTGCGTTTTTATGCAGTTCACGACACAAGCTCAGAAATAACTCCAATCAGATGAAGATGCAAAGAGACAGTGGGAAAACAGAGACAGTCAAACAGATGCTCAAACCCACTCGTCTCGTATATATACAGAGGAATAAAGAGATCAAACCCAACACATGGCTCCGGGAGCACGGTTTAACTCAAGAACTGACGGATTAGAGGCTTCGCTTTGTCGACAGGGAAACAAACGCTCAATAAGTCTGCAATTTTGGACTCGATTACAATTGCAGTCCATTTAATGCAAAGAAAAGACATGAAGTAAATTTGTAAAAGAGTGTTTCGTCATTTTAAAACTCTTATTCATATTCAAACCTTTGCTATTTTTATCTAGCATTTTAAAAATCCTAATTTTATTACGGCTGATTCATTGTTAAGCCTCATCCCTTCATAGTCAAAACTATAAGGTTGTACAGAATTTTAAGGGACATATGGTTCTCTTTTAGACAGTAGTTTTGGACATGTTCGTAACTAACACTGAGACAGTAAAAGTGACGGAAATAAAAGTAACATGGTAGTTTGTGTGATCATACAGCTGGGCGTATTCCTGCGAAATTGAGTCTGTATGAGTGTGAGTCTGTAGCATTAATAATAAATATAAATGACACTTTGATTCGAGGCTTGTTGCTGTGTTAAATGCTCATAATGTGTCTATTAAGTGGCTGCAGGAACGTGATTGGCTCATGGTTATTGAGGGGCGGGGCTTAACAATAGGCGAATACTTGTAATTGTCTAAATGTCTGATCATCCCTCCTATATTCCTGTTTTTTTTCATCTAAAATACTGTTGAGGAGTCTTAATCTTCAGTGCTATCATCGAACAATGATCTATAGTGTGTGGCTGGATTAATCGTTGCTGTTGTTGTCAAGTGGGACGGGACACAGAGCGGGTAACCTTTAAATCCTCAGCAGCGTGGCCCGTCAGTCCTGTCCATGTGCAGCACAACCACACCATGTACAGTGGGTTTAACAAGCTCCATCTCTTAGTAGGACAGGGCACGTTAATACAACTGCTCTCCAGGGGCAGTTCGGGGACAAATGCTGCCGAATTATTATTATTATTAACCAGTTCTTTGCTTTTTGAGGGAAACAAACTGGTTCACAACACTTTATTGAACTAAAACCACTTACATCTTTATAAAAACATGCAACTTTTTTCTTATTATTTCGATCTTTCTTTTCGAAATGTAATGAATTGTTCTTTTTTGCAACAGCATTTAGCATGTAAAAAAGTTAGCATTATATCACGACAGTCATACCGTGCCATATTATTGTAATACTGGGGCGCTATTGTTATTCAAAACTGTCAGAGGCAAGTTGAACCAAGCATTGACTTCAAAAAAAGCCACAGAAATAGAGTTGGGACAATAAATCATGTATCTTTATGAATAATTTTGTAACATATTATCACAATATAAATATAGATGTTATGATATTTGTTTAAAAGCTGTTATATATATTTTTTGTGTGGATAAAGATATGTGAGTTATTTGCAAAAAAGTGATTAAACTAAAAGTATGTGATAGATATTGATGCACTGCAGACAGACATTATTAAAATGAGAGTCTAATGCAAAGAGTCATGCACAAAATCAAACTAGCGCCATTATTCCACTACATTTTCCTAAATATATTGTAAATTCTGCAGAATCGCTGTATCCTGTTATTATTTTAATTGGGGACAGTTTATTGGAAATCGTATCAAGTGCTATTATTTGATTTTTACTCAAACTATGACCCTGTAAAAGCTGAATTTCAGACATAAGTTGAACTGAGAGATACTTAAGTTTTAGAACCAGCTCTGAACTAGTGACTTCATCTCGTTGGAAAGACAGAAAGAAAGAGATCAGCAGCATGTCCAAGACACAATAAATAATGTCTTCTTCCTGCTCCGACAAAAAGCTGTATTGGACCGAACACTGTACATTAACTAATCAATGACTTTATCCAAATACTGCTGGCTAAGAAAGTACATAAAGGCGTTTATTTCATATCTGTCATCTGCAAAAGTCCATGAAAGCAGAAAACTCAACACTTTGGAGAAATAATGAGATCACAGTGGGATATAAGCCAGAAAGACATCTTATACTTCGAATGCATTAAGTACATTATGTTTCAAACTATATAACATTGTCTCTGGGTTGGACTGATTCATTGTTGGCAGGAAATCCTCATTTGGGGACATTTTCCTTGTATTAGATCAGGTTTTGTGGTTTGGACAGCCGTTAGTTTTAATTAAATCAGTCACTTTATGTTTGGTAGAAGACCATTAGAGTTTGTGTCCCTCTGACGTAATGGACTCTTTAACTTTGTGTAGTTTAGAGACACTGAATGGACAGAAGACACTGTTTGGGGACAATGTGATGTTATTTACTGTAAAAAAAAAAAAAAACATTCCTGTAATCTGTTCCAGTGGGATTATGTGGATGAAGCCGATTTTAATCTCTATCCAACAGAGAAAAGCCTAAACACAAAGGGACAGTGGGATTTCCATAAAGCAAAATCTGAGCTAAATTTTGACATATTGCAAAAAAAAAAAAGTGGGAAAAGTGGTTTTAGGTTTTATTGCGACCTATAAAAATATATGTAGCTTTTGTGGAGTTTTTTGTTGGGAACTAAATCCTTGCTCTTTTCTTTTTTCAATGCCATCCAGAAATTTAGACAATACAACAATATTAAACATAAATGAGAAGAAAAAAAAAAACACAACATGGTATTATGTTATAAACTAGTTTCAAGGCTGAAAACTGAATTGTCAGTGGTCATTGAAGGTAACATCCTTGCCAAGTCTTCAGCACAACTCTGACTACTGACAATGGAAAATAATGCATCCAAATACTACGATTCAGTTATTTCAGCTTTTTCCTTTAACAATAGAAAATAAAAGCCTTAAAACGCCATTTACTGCCAGATCATTTCTAATAAAGAAAGAACAAAAAACAATGAACAGTGATTACGTTAATTGCCTTGGAGAAAATCAGACGCATTTGAATTGTGAGACTAAATAAGCGCAGAAAACACTTATTAATTCCTGTTTAAATAACCCAGTTTTGATTGGCTCAACATCTAAAGAAACACTTCTAACAGAGCTTTTAATGTGGCTACTGTCACTGAGGAAGACTGGACTCGAGTTGGGAGCTGACTGTGAACCAGTTTCAACAGAAGCTGGTTTTACTGGTGAAGGGTGAGCGCTTCATTCGGCTGAGAGCAGGGGATTTGATGAGTGAAATTGAAATATGAAATGGCTTCATAATCTCCGTTCCAGACAAAGAGCGGGAGCATCCGGTCAATCCCAATTCACACGGTCTTTGTGGGCAACTCAAATGAAATTCAGTTGGATAAGAAGAAAAGAGGTAAAAGAAAAGCCCTGGCTGTATTGTTACACGAAAACCACTTTGGGAAATAAAAGTTGGATGATTGAATTGTTAGTTCTGCTACAAGACTGAGTGCATTTGGCCCATTGAGACAAAACAAGGAGGAGAGAACAAAGACGGAGCGAGTAAACAGAGGGATCAGTGAGAGGAGGATATGACAAAATGGTCAAATTGAAGAAATAAAGACTAGTATGTGTATGAAAAAGTAGGAGGAAAGATTTTAACATATTACAACAGCTTAATTATTACACTATTCTTTTGTTTCTCCTGTGTTTATCAAAGCAACTATCTCTAATAAAAAGTGCTTGAAGACTAAATGACCATGAATACACTGATAAAGTAGTAAAAGGTGCATAAAGGAGGTTGAGATGGTCGAATAAAAACCACCAAACCCGAGCTGCAGAGGAACTTTAAAGAATAAAAAAGCAATGGATACGAATTAGCTGCATTTTACTGCTTCAATTATACATGACCTCTGTGTCCGTAAGCACTGAAAACCTTAGAAAAAGGCATAGTTTTAGGAATCTGTTATTAAAATGTAAATGTATTCAGCAAGGTGCTACAAAATATAATTTGATTTTGTCTGCGCACGGCTTCTTCTATAATTTATGTGTGCAAAGTTATTACGGTTAAAACAATTGGACTTTGGCCCGACAGAAAAAAAAAAAAAGACCACATCAGGACAAACTGCATTAAACTGTCCCTCACAGTCAGACCTAAGAGGATGCACGTTCAAATATTAAAAAGCGGCAAAAGCTAAACCACTTTTAAAAGGAACTTCTCAAGAATACACAGATGAGTGATTCAGGAGCCCATCGTGAGACATAGTACTCTCAACATGGGAACACACTGCGTGCATGTGGACCACTTCAAAAGCATGCTTTACGCTGCAGGAGCTGATTTGTGCTGCAGAGGAGAAATGACAGCACTTTTATGAATAGCAGTCAATAGTAATCAATGCATAAGACTGGAGCAAGCAGTTCTTCAGTGTCGTTTTGAAGCTGTAAAAGCCCTTAAAGCTTTGGTGTCAGACTCAAAGTGGAGAGGGGCTGAAAGTTAATAAGAATCCTGTCAGGGGCCAAAGATGGTGACAGTTGGAGGCTTTTATTACATTTTGAATGTGAGATTTCATCTTCATTTGAGTCTTACAAAAGTTATCACAAAAACAATCATTTCGTCCTATTGTGGAAACTGGTTTTTGAACAGGTTTTAGATGGATTTGGACAGGTTTTAGTTGAGTTTGAACAGGTTTTAGATGGATTTGGACAGGTTTTAGTCAGATTTGAACAGGTTTTAGATTGATTTGAACAGGTTTTAGTCAGATTTGAACACGTTTTAGATTGATTTGAACAGGTTTTAGTTGAATTTGAACAGGTTTTAGACAGATTTGAACAGGTTTTAGTCAGATTTGAACAGGTTTTAGATGGATTAGGACAGGTTTTAGACAGATTTGAACAGGTTTTAGTCAGATTTGAACAGGTTTTAGATGGATTAGGACAGGTTTTAGTTGAATTTGAACAGGTTTTAGATGGATTTCAACAGGTTTTAGTCAGATTTGAACAGGTTTTAGATTGATTTGAACAGGTTTTAGTCAGATTTGAACACGTTTTAGATTGATTTGAACAGGTTTTAGTTGAATTTGAACAGGTTTTAGACAGATTTGAACAGGTTTTAGTCAGATTTGAACAGGTTTTAGATGGATTAGGACAGGTTTTAGTTGAATTTGAACAGGTTTTAGATGGATTTCAACAGGTTTTAGTCAGATTTGAACAGGTTTTAGATGGATTTCAACAGGTTTTAGTCAGATTTGAACAGGTTTTAGATGGATTTCAACAGGTTTTAGTTGAATTTGAACAGGTTTTAGATGGATTATGACAGGTTTTAGTCAGATTTGAACAGATTTTATTCATCCATCTAGCAAAAAATCAAATCCATCTAAAATATCTTCAAATCCAATTAAAGCCAAGTACCAAATATCACCTTCTAAATATATTGAAGGCCCCCGGACCTTACATGCAATATAACATTTCACACCCTTCTTTTCTACAGCCTGGGAGCACCTACGGTAGCCTAGCAGGGACCTACTGTTAACTATGAACACACTCAGTGGAAATAAGATAACAAAAATGATAATAGATTAGTTTAGTTTAAATGTCCTCAGCCTTTATGCAACTTTGTGTGTTCATGAATAAACACAAATAAGCTTCACCAATAGAAGTAGTCATTTTGTCAACTCTGGGCTCAGTTTGTCTTTTTTGGACAATTGTTCAGGGACAAGAAGTTTTTGAACTAATGGCTTCTTTAATTTGTTAATGCTTTCTATTGCGTTTTTCAATGATGGGCAAATGTAAAAAGCATTATTTTGAGGCAAATATACATAATTAATAATGTGGAGCAGACCAGTGTGTTCCATTCAGTTTTAAGTGATGTACTCGAGACTGATCTTGATTATTTTTTATTATATTTATGTCTATTCTTGATTCTTGGATTTTATAACCACTTTTGACTCTTGCACAGTACTCCTGACAATCTTCAAAATGTATTCTAAAGGTCATCACCAAAGACTAGTTTGAGTGAAAACTTCAATTTGATTTTTTTTGTACCCATTTCACATTTCTTCTTTATTTTCAGCCTAAAACTCTCGATCTGGGCCCCACCTGCTGCTGTTGTGTCAGATACTATCTCTTTTTTTCCATCACGAGACCCACTGTAAGTCCTCTATCATTAATTTGCATAAATGACATGTATTCAATTATATCATAAATGAGCCCAAGGAGTCTTTAGCATATTCAATTCCCACATTAATCAACATGGACGGAGCGTGGTCTTGATTGTACATGACTGAGCTGTGTGCATGTGATTTCTCTGAAGACTGCTCACAGGAGACAGATCTGGCCTTTGATAAAGCATCTTCAAGCAGAAATGATAACAAGTAATGCATCATGTAAAGTAAATGCACAAATTATGAAATAAAAATTAAATGGGCTGCAGTTCAGTATCAGTTCATGTCCTAGATCAGTAGAGTCGAAATGGTGAGGGGCCGCGATTGTTTACATCTTCATTTAAGTTTTACAAACGTAACTTTTAACATTAATTTCCTCCTTTTATGGAAACTGGTTTCAGATGGATTTGATGAGGTTTTATTTGGATTTGAACAGGATTTATCTGGCTTTGAATAGCTTTTATTTGGATTTGAACAGGTTTTAGTTGGATTTGGACAGGTTTCAGATGGATTTGAACAGGTTTCAGATGAATTTGAACAGGTTTCAGATGAATTTGAACAGGTTTCGTTTGGATTTGGACAGGTTTCAGATGGATTTGAACAGGTTTCAGATGGATTTGAACAGGTTTCAGATGAATTTGAACAGGTTTCAGATGAATTTGAACAGGTTTATTTGGATTTGGACAGGTTTTAGTTGGATTTGAACAGGTTTCGTTTGGATTTGGACAGGTTTCAGATGGATTTGAACAGGTTTCAGATGGATTTTAACAGGTTTCAGATGGATCTGAACAGGTTTTATTTGGATTTGAACAGGTTTTATTTTGCATTTGAACAGGTTTCAGATGGATTTGAACAGGTTTTATTTGGATTTGAGCGGGTTTTAAATGGATTTGAAAATATTTTGTTTGGATTTGGACAGGTTTAAGATGGATTTGAACAGGTTTTATTTGGATTTGAACAGGTTTCAGATGGATTTGAGCAGGTTTTATTTGGATTTGAGCAGATTATATATATCTTAGTACCAAAAACTGGCTCAAGATTTCATGAACAAACAAAATTAATCTGATTCAAATCCATCTAAAACATGTTCAAATCCATCTAAAACCTGTTCAAATCCATCTAAAACATACATACAAACATCAAATCCAGTTAAAACCTAGTGCCACATAAAACATTGCAAAGGATCGCGTTTGAGTTTGACATGCGTGTCCTAGATACATGTAAAGGGCACATATGGCATTTACATTTAAAGGAAATCCCACTTTTACCATAAAGCAACACTAACATGACACACTGACATCAACTAAAGAAGCCGAGAGAGAGACACAGAAGTATCCAGATGAAGTCGTGAGGTTGGTCTGGGATTGGTTTGTAAAGTGTACACTACGCTCTGCTGACCTTTGGACCAGTGATGGGCTGGAAGTATCGGAGCCTGACTCAGCACTTTGAATAAAACATGTGATGCAGGGATCGGAGGAGCGTGTGAAGGACACTGGGACACGGATGAGTAGTTCACGTTAGCCTCAGTGTGCTGCGCCTTTTTCTGCTGAGTATAACTCGTCTGATTTACAGAAATGAACGGAAGGCAGCCATATTGACTTTTCCTGTAAAGAATACATTTTTGTATCAAACAGCGCAGGTCTTGGAGGGCTTTGCTCCAAATAAAGAGTCAAAAAAGTGCACAAAAGGATCTGTTACTGACAATGAACCCTATACAGTGAAAGCAGGCTCATTTGTTCCAATTGACTTCCATTAAACAAGATAAAAAATCACAATTTCCTGCTCCTCTAAAGGCCAAACGACTACCCCGCATTTCCTTTCCTGATGCTATTATTTGAAGTAAGCCTTATAGTGCATAGATTTACAAGAAATACTTAATACAGAAAAGGAGATTAGCAATCAGTCGGCTCCAAGAATCCTGATTTCCTTTAAGCCCCAATCATAAAAAGTATAATATTACAAGTGTGTGTATAGTTTTTATAGAAGCCCATTAGTAATTTATTGCTCGTTTAAAATATATATTCGGAAAAAATCCCTGTTACATTTGCAGGAGTTTTGATCTCCTGACCTCTTGATAATCACTGCACTTCCTTATTGTCTTATTATTGGTTTACTCCTGATGTGCATTTTAGAGGAGACCATTCAGAAGACTATTTTCCGATCGATACAGTATCACATTATCACCGCAGTGAGCTCCCCAGGCCCATTGTCTCCTAATGACCGCACACTGCAGTGTTTTGATGAATGCTTTGGCTTAAAGAGCTGCTCAAAGTGTTTCACAGAAGTGGATACGTTTGAAGATCCTCTCGATAAATACGAGTCCTTTAATTAGAAAAGCACTATCAGTTATGATTATCTTTTTTGGCTTTGGAGTTATTAAAGGAATGGAAATAGTGGCTCTGAAGTGCTAAGTGACTACAATTTGTTCACATCCTGAAGCATAATACAGTCATTTATCATGAATCCACCTGAGCATTGATCTGTTGTGTTTCGAGTAGTGTTGTAGGCAAGACTAAGACTTTTAGGGATCAAGACAAAGTCAAGACCAAGACTAATTAAGATTAGTGTTTGGTGAAGGAGACAGCATTGATTGAGATTTTGATTGAGTATAAAATTATAGAAGTTTTCTTCCAATCACAAGAATTGTTGACAGATAAACCATTTGTGTCTTGGTTGGTCTTGGTTGGTCTTGGTTAGTCTTGATTGGCCTTGGTTAGGTTGGTCTTGGTTAGTCTTGGTTAGTCTTGGTTGGTCTTGGTTGTGTCTTGGTTGTGTCTTGATTGGCCTTGGATAGTCTTGGTTGGTCTTGGGTGGCCTTGGTTGGCCTTGGTTAGCGTTGGTTGGCCTTGGTTAGTGTTGGTTGGCCTTGGTTAGTCTTGGTTGGCCTTGGTCTGTCTTGGTTAGTCTTGGTCTGTCTTGGTTAGTCTTGGTCTGTCTTGGTTGGCCTTGGTTAGTCTTGGTTGGCCTTAGTCTGTCTTGGTTGGCCTTGGTTAGCCTTGGTTAGTCTTGGTTGGCCTTGGTTGGCCTTGGGTGGTCTTGGTTGGGTCTTGGTTGGGTCTTGGTTGGGTCTTGGTTGGGCCTTGGTTGGCCTTGGTTGGTCTTGGTTGGTCTTGGTTGGTCTTGGTTGTGTCTTGGTTGGTCTTGGTTGGTCTTGGTTGGTCTTGGTTGTGTCTTGGTTAGTCTGGACATCAAGGACCAAGACAAGACTGGCTAAAAATCAGTTTCAAAACAAAAAACCAAGACCTTAAAAAAACAAACAAGACAAAGACTAGTCTGACGCGTTACATTTTAATTAATAATTGGATGAATTAAATTAAATGATAAGTGACTTATTTAATCTGTATTATATTGCTTGTCTACATTTTTCCTAAACATAACCAGGATATGAACAAATGAACCACTTTCCCCTAAAACTTGTCCAATAATGTTCTTAATAAATGAACTTCTGGAGCTTAACAGTCCTCGGTTTCAGTCCTATCCACCTCCCAAACCTGCTGTATGTCTTTAACACGATTAAAAACTTAACGACGCACTCTTTGGTCTCAAACTTTCCCAAAACGCAACGACTAAATAATAAAAAACGCTTGAATAAATGAGCGATTGGATGACGTGTTTCCTTTCGCCCAAAACCCAGAGGCAGAAATAAACTCCCATCAGGACGGTTTAGTGCAGCTGGTCGCCTGCAGTGTTGTATTAAATCATTCATCAGCCTCTAAATGTGGCAGTTACTGTACGTCAGGACAGAGCGGCTGCAGGCTTTGTCTTTCCCATTTGGGTCAGAGTGGAGTCCTGTGTTACACAAGTCTCCAACACTGAGGGAACAACCAGAGGCATGTCGCTGGGAAAAAAACAGTAAAAGTAGATGTTTTATTTAGCTTTAGGCTGAGAACTCCGCCCTCCTCCGGCCGTTTGTGCTAAAACTCCTGTTGCAGTGGGGGAAATCGAACTCTTATTATTGCGTAAGTGCATTAAGTGGACAGAGGCCTCGGGACGCGGGGCAGAAAGCACCGAGATCCGCCGTCTGCGCTGACCCCAGAGGAGTTTAGAAACGACCTGCACTTACAGCGTATTCTGCCTGCTCACTTAAGACGGGAATGAAACGAGCACCGAGGGATCCTGTTAATATTCAGCCCGCAGACCTCTCTGGAAATCATTTGTGGAGCTACTTTTATAAGTTATTATAAAAAGTGTTATGTCAGGATTCAATGTTAAAGAGATGGAAAGGGAATAAGGTAACAGTGAGATCAGCACACGGTCATCGAGCAATTATATTTGGGCTTTGAAGGCAAACTTTAATCTGGAAGTAAACTTTTTAAACGAAAAGAAGCACTTATACATGTGTTGAATGTTTAATTATCTTTTGTAATGTTAAAAAGAGCTTAATTCTGAACCTGCCTCAGTCTAATTAACAAAACTTTTTGTAAATTTGTTGGTCTTTCTTTGTGTTGTGGAAACATCAGTAAAAGTGGTGCTAATTGACACAACGGCTAATGCTGCACGTTGAAAATTTGGATTAAACTTTGTATCTCGACTTGAGTCTTATGCATCATTAACATGGCACAAAAGTTGTTTTATTAATTAACATGATGCACATTTTATTCCCTGAAGTTAAAGCGAGCAGCAACACTTTAAAGTTCATAGTTCAAATAAAAAGTCACGCTTGAAGAACCACGCTTTCCCTTTTTAGTAATTAATGTGAAATCGTAACAAACTTTACGCAGAGCTTAGTGAGATGCTTTAAAGACAAATTTAGCCTCTTGATAATTAACTTTTAATAAGATGACATACATGAAATAACTTTAAAATATGGCTGTAACTAATAAGTAATGTTGACTTGAAATTTATCAACAAATCAGTGTTTTGCAATCATACAAAAACTAAAAAGTGTAATTAACTTTACGTAAACCTAACACATAAACACACTAATTATTGTAGCATAATGTCTGCACTGTAAAAACAAAAAAATCTCTTAGTCCGTTAAGTCCAGTTGATGAAGTCTGAGAATCCACACAGAAACCAGATGGTCCAACCAGAGGAGGACACCAGCTACACTCATTAATTATTTGTAATTAACAAATGGTCCGACAGATGAACAGATTACAGTCCGTCCCGTTCAGAGGAAACATACCATAACAGACATTGTACTGTGACAGGGTTAATAAGCCCAAAGTGATGCATAAATGACACATAAATGCAGATGTAAAGACTGTTGTGTGTGTTTAAGGTGCACTTTGTTCCTTAAAGAGACGCTGTGTAACTTCTCTCCACTAGAGGGCGCAGGTCCCGCTACAGATTTATGTCATTTCTTTACAAGTGGAGACTATCCAAGCGGCAAGTTTGGAAAAAAGAAAAAAACATATCTTCTTAAAGAGTAGGGTCATTTTAGTGTTGTTTATACAAATATGACTCTGTTAGGGTGCAGTGTTTATTAAAATTCGTTGGGATAAGTCCTTGTCCCGGGACAGGAAAGTTAAATTGTAGGTTTCTGTCCAGCTGAGGGTCCTCTGTCACTGAGATAAATCTATTATGTCTAAGAACCAACCATCCAAGTGATTTTGTAAATATATTGGGATAAAAGTGGGTTAAAACATGATCCCTCTTTAATATTTAAATGTTTTTTTCTTATTATCCGATCACAAAAGGTCTTCTCAATTTGTTCTGTTCAAAATTGTGTTTTCACGTGTCTTCTTTGTTCAGATGGTATTAGATCTTATGTCCTACTGGATACACTAAACTACACAAGCTTCTGATTGGCTATAACACTGCCTATAGTGTACCAAGGCTTATAAACACAAATATACTTTACAACAAGGATAATTATGAAAAGTTACAGTAACAGTTGTATGTGTGTCTTTTTTTTCTCAATGCAAACAATGCAGCAGGTCTTGTATTGTCAGTCAGGACTCAATCCTATTTTTGGAGTTTAGATACATCAGACTAAACGTGTCCTACTTTTGAAGATGCATTCAAGACATAACGAAAAAGTGCACGTGTGGTATTTACAGAAGAGTCTAAAAACACACCAAAAAACACGGTGTTCCTGAGGCTTATGTGAGAATGTTTCTGTCATTGTAAACAGGCTCCTATACATTTTATACGTGCAAATAAACCCTGCCTTTTTGAGAACATAATTACTTTGCGTTTCTTAATCCTTCCAGCACAGACGCAGCTGCTGTACATCCACTTCCTGCAGTAATTGATTTGTTTGAAAAGAGGCAGAGGAAGGAGGAGAAGGAGGTTTGCTGGCAACGTGTTCCTCGGACAAAGGAAGCATTAGTCGGGATTATTCAGGATTAACCGAGAGAAATTCTGACGGACGGGACCACAGTGAGCAAAAATGAACATATACGCAATCCTATAGGCTTTACAGAACTCTTCATAAACAAACTGGGTCAATGTGTAAAGTATTCAAAACATAATGGGAGAATAAGCGTTAGAAATACAGTATGGTTAATAAAGATATTATCAGCTTGGATTTGTGTGGCCACGATCATTTATTACAATTCGAGCAACAATGAAAAACAACAGCGAGGAAATAACAAAAATCCCTTGAACAAACGAAGTAAACGAAACCACGTGAGAAGTGGAGAAACTAACGCAGAAACGCACTGCCTTTGCCGCCGGATAAAAGTGAGAGTAATTAAAGGAACGAGGGAAATGTGAGACTATTACCTCTCGCTGCATTAAGTGTGTTTTTGAACTGAGGCACATCAAAGACCATCTAATACACATCTATTTCAATAAGATTAAAGGCAAATGAGAGGTCATTTTTAATAAAGAAATGCTCTCAGAATCTCATTTGTTTGTAATGAAATCATTTAGAAATATTAACACTGGGGGAAAATAGTCTAAGTTATGCACGAAACATGTAAAAGACAGCTTACAACTGAATATATTATGATTTTTTCACTTTTATTTCTTTTGTTTGTGGTTTGGTAAAGTTCATTATTATGAGAAAACACAAAAGGAACAGTGCTTTTCCACTTCATTTGTGATGAAAGTGCTCTGATTTGTCAAAAACTGGGCTAAACCTGACCTTTAACCTGCTCCGGACCAGGCTAAAGTTCCTACATAAAAGTCTGACTCATGATAAACCTGCTTCAAGGAAACAAAATCAGAAAAAAAAAAGTCTAAATTGAGCTCGCTTCATGGAGTAAATGAAAATAAAACCGAGAGCAACAGGATAAGCTGTGACTTTACTGCCTTTTGTTAATAACTTGTGGTTCATAACATGTCAATTTGACTGTGGTTTTCTAAATACATTTTCTTATGGGTGCAAGAAATAATAAGAAAAAAATGGGGTGATGCAGTGGAGACAGAATAAGGAAGGAGAGGGCTGACAAAAAAAGCCACACTAAGCAATAATAGACAGTTCTTTGCTCTGAATTATACCAGCGAAGCTAAACTGGGAACCATTTCGGTGGCTTCAATAACTCTGCTGTGCTTCAACCATTTCTGACAGATGGCTACACATAGAGCACAAACTCTGCAAGTAAATAAAACTAGATCTGACTCTTCTGTGAGATGTTTGAGCAAAATGCAGTAAAACTCTGGGACAATATAGACTGGTTCATGGGATTTATCGTTCCAGAACCACTGAACCAATTGGACCAAGATATATTCAGATCCTCTGACGTTATGTGTATAAACTTCTGTTATATATAGACTCCATGACTCATACTGACTTTGGGCATAAGCTCGACTAATCAATCTTGTTCAATCAAGTTTGGCTCATTTTGGAAAGGATAAGTCGGGCTGGATTTAATATAAAGCTGCAGTAAGTGAACTCCTGAAGTCTGTGAGAGGACTTGAAACTGGAGTTACACCAAATGAGAAGAGCATGTCCCACGTGGAGTGTAATGTATATGTGCAGCGTGTGATTAGAGTGAGTGATGCACAGATGGTAGATTAAAGATAAAAAAGAGGGAGAAAACTCTGAGTGAGAAGAAAAATGAACAGAGAGTGATCCCCTCGAGCGACTGTTAAACTGACTTAATCAGATCAACTTAGTGACCTGGATAAACACCGAGCTACTCACAACAAACGCACAGTGAGCCAAGTTCGGCAAATGCACCACTACAAAACTGAAAGAAAGGCTTGAATTACTGGAAAATGTGACTTTCACTGATAATTTGATGTGTAAAATTATACTTTAGCACAAAAGTGACTCATTCTTAAGTGCAGAACAATGACTGGCCTGGCCTCTGTTGAAATCACACTGAATGAGCCAAATTAGGTTGCATTTGCATCCAAATAACACACTTCCCAATACTTTCACAATAAAAGTAAGAGGTCACATGGGACATAAAACACATGACTTAAACCAGGAAGCTACTCTCAGTTCTCTAGTGATTAATACTAAGGCTTTTGCTTAGTCATACATTTTGCTTTATTTACAAAATAGACAGTCTTTATTCCAGTGTTGTTCAATGTTGTAATGTAGAAACTCCCAAACACTGACGCTTGAATATTAATAAAAACTAAATGGAAAATTCACTAAACGCCTAATTCACTTTGGAGCAAACTCTAAAGTACTTCTCAGAACATAAAAAACTGATCATGATGGTACAAAGAAACACATGTGGACCTCTTTAAATCAAAACTGAAAACATACATATTCTATATTTACTATACATCACTCAATATAACCTTTGATTATCTTAAAATAACCTTGTGGACATTCCTATTGCTCTATTTGCTTCTGTTTTTATTTAGATATTTCATGCTTCTTTGTTTTGACATGCTGCATGGAGATTTTGTACTAAATAAAATCTGACTGACTGATAAAATGCTGACATAATTATTCAATGTTTCAGTCAAGACATTTGTTTATAGTTTTTTTAACACAGTATAGAGTAGACAGATTCAAAGACGCTCCCCGACTCAAACCTAAACCAACTTCATTTAAAAATCCAATAGGGTTTAAGTAAAGCTTTAATTTGTCCATCGGAGAAGACGCTGCATCGACGCGTCACTACAAACTCACTGTGGCACCAGGCCACGTCACGCAATCAGGCTGTCAGCTGAAAAAAACTCAATCTGAGAGGGTTTTGTAGAAAGAGAAACTGATCTGAGGCACAAGGATGATGGGAAAACTGAAGGAGACTAACGTGTTTCCCAAGAATATGTGGCGATCTTCTTCTACAAAACAAACAAAATGCATAAATTGTAGTTGAAAGAATCAGTAAAGACTAAATTAAAACAAACTGTTGCAAAATAAATATAGAACAGACAAATATAAGCATAAAAAGTGAGGCCAAAAAAGGATAATGGACCTTTTCAGTTTTTAATTTGATCAGTTTGGTGACTCACATTACCATTACTCTGTCCCAGCTGTTTCAGGGAACCCCACAAAAACAAATGGACCGGTTGGGTTTTTCTCCTTTCCCTAAGTTCACTGGGTTCTTGTCCCGTGCCGTGTCCTCTCTGCTTCATCCAGCTCATGTCCCGCCGCACGGATCAGCGCACAATGGCCGTGTGTAGGTGTGAGTACGTCTGAGTGTGAACGCACGCGGGACACGGGGGGAATGTGCCCCTTCAGCGTTCCTCACAGCGTCCAGACCGTGCTGTACCCCACGTCCCTTTGTCCCACTCAACAATGACAAGTATTTGTAACAACAGCAGAGTTACGTCATAAACCGCAGCGAAAACAACAATCAGTGACGTCACAGAAACTGGGAGGACACACCACAGTCACATGGTACAGTGGAGGCTGTTGCACTGTTTAATGTCGTCTAGTTTAACTTAGGACACAAGGCAATAGGCGTCTTCTTCTGTCTTCTACCCAACCTAAATGTGCATTGTGTCAAATTCTGTTATAATCCTCTTCAAACTGAGCACTGCTGGAGAAGAGATGCTTTTATATTCCTCTCTGAACACATATTCTTACATTAAGGCTCAGGACTAAACTCTAAACTAAACTTTTCTCTGCAGGGCCACCGTAGATGCTCACAGGCTGCAGAAAAGAGAGGTAGATGTCACTAAAATTACACGCCACAACTTTAAATGATCAAAAAATACTGGGTATCTTGTCTTGGCATCTGTAACTTACTTAATATATCCCTTTTTTATTCTTTTATTGTGCTAATGCTACTTTTTTGTATGAAATCAAAACACTAAACAACAAAACTTTCTCTAAACTTAACAAAAACATTTACTCAAGTGTTTAAATTTAAATACTTGAATAATGGACCTGTGCATACGTTAGTGTTTTTAAGGCTTGATGAAAGGATTACAACAGAATAGGAAATGAAAAGTTTAATAACCCACATAATAAACACACTCTGAGAAGTCCAGTAATGGATTTTTGCATCTGTAACACGCTTTAGTGGAGGATGTGTGAACAAGAATGCACTTTTTTTCAAGGTATTTTCATAAATGCAGTGATGCTTACATATATTTGACGTCTGGAAGCCACTTGTTTCTCTAAATGGTTCTAAAAGTTCAAATATATGATGAAGAAGAAGTAGTTTTAAACCAGCTTTTAACAACTTCAAACTACACTCTATAAGAAACCTCACGCCATTATCTAACATATGAAAGAATATGGCTGATATTTCCTCTATGGAGCTCTTTGCATGACATTTTCTGTCCGTGTGGGCATCTCTGTCTCTATAACTCTCCATCACGCCCCCTTTTCTCCCTCCTTCACTTACACTTCACACTCCACGGGCTTGTAATGCAAAGAAACGCTTTAATCATCCGCAGAGAATCCTCCAATGTCAAACTTAAGTGTACGATTCCTATTGTATAACAGGCTCTTATCGAACTAAATGCACATGTACAGTATGTGCAGACGGAAAGAGAGAAAAGAAACTCACTCTCAATGCAAAAAATAAAGTTGAGAAAGTGGGAAGTTTGGTATGACACTGTATGAGGAGTCTATTTAGCTAAAGATGCTAATATAGATGCTGCTAAAGATTATAAAACATGGGAGGGTCCAGCTCAGACAAGGACCTAGGGCCAGATTTATCATATTATACAGTGATTTAGAATGAAAAACACATCAAGATTTACTGTAGATTTAAGTTGACGTATGCAACAACAACTATAGCAGAGTATTCCAGCTTTAAACATTTAAATAAGTGTATTATTTGGCTTGTATGATCCATTTTCACCTCCGATTTGTTGCAAAACCTTATCTAGAAACTACAGACATATGCCTCGGGAAGTAAAAGAAAGTGTGCTCAACCTGATTATAGGACCTCACACCTTGAATTTTAAAAACTGCAAAGAAAAAATAAAGCGACAAACAGAGAGAGAGAGGACATTAGGAGAAAAGTGAAACTAATCCAATTTCAAAAATGAGGCCTGTTGTGTTGATGGAGGCCCACCCAAACCTCAGAGAAATGGAACTGGAACCAAAACATGATGGAACAGCGGGGGTCACTCTGTTGTAAATGGCTTTAAAAGACATAACTAGCATAAAGGCAGCACAGTGGGAGCTCTCATAAGAACAAAGAGTTTTAACAGGATTTGGTTCAGTGGAGACTACGGAGAGAGTTTACTGTCAACAACTGTGTTTGTCTGAAGGCAACACTGACAGATCCACTGCGACTTATGCACGGTGTAAATAAGATTAGTGGCTGTTTAGGAAGAGTTACAAGAGTTGAGACATGAGACAGTGTTGTAGGGACATCATCTTTAAGGTTTTAACAAGCGTTTCTTACATCATTACTGCTGTGAGCTCTTTCCCCAGAAACACTCGCAGCTGGACACGGTTTCACTTCAGAGTTTATTTTGAACTTATATTAGTCCAACAGAGACGAACTCAAGGGAGCCTGAACTGAGACCCTTTTCAGTATAAAAACATAGCCTCAAAATCATTAAAATATGTGGTTTCCAAGTCATTTTTGTGCTTCCCAAAATGAACGAGGAAGATAAACCACTCTTTAACAAATACAGTGCACCAAACTCACCACAAACTCTCTGATCGTGAAGGTTATGTATCCACTCTGAACCAATTACAAACACAACTTCACACAGATCTCACATTTAAAAGATTTATATTGTGACTTACAGTGTATATTTGTCTTTTTAGAAGGTGCAAATGCTAAAAAGACTCAGTTTAGTGTCAAAGAATAATGGTAACAGTTATGATCTGACATAAAACACAGCTATTCTTTTGAATATTTTATTTAAGTTCTTCACATTTATGCGTTCCTTTATCCAAAAACGTTAAGTTTACTTTTTATTTCCCACTACAATCAACACAAATGATTAGATTTATAACAACGCTACTCGAGATTATAACAAACCTAATCTAAATCAAATCAAAGGCTGAGGCCAAAAACCCAAGTGTCAGTGTTTTTCAACCGTGTTTCTCTCACTCCAATCATTAATTATGTTTCATCAGGCTCCAAGTGAAATAATTAAAAGGATGCTGCATGAATATTATGGAAGACGACAGTAGAAAGAGCGGTTGGTTGCATCTGTGACATCTGCCAGTGGCTCCGACAAAAGCAGGACCAACAAAGCCCGAGTCCTGCTGAAGGTTTACTCACGCTGCTCCAGAGCTGCTGTATTATCAACACGGTACATATCGAAACTAAAAACTGACCATTCCTTCTCAAAACTGTCACACACAAGACTAAAACAGACTGTGTACCACTTCTAACTTTAGTGACACTGAAGCACAGAGCACTGAGGGTGAAAACAGTGAAAGGACAGGAACCAGACTCAGTTAAAACAACTTGCTCTTGGCTCTTCATTAAAAAGTCACAGCTTATGAATAGTGCATAGAAATAAAGTGTAATGGGAAGAGAAAGAGAAGCTGATAAAAACTAATGACCTAACCCTGTATCGTATTTATAAATATGTCTAAGCAGAACACACTATTATAAGTCAACTATTTTTATGTCCAGATTTCACTTTGAATTGTTTAAATGCTGTAACTACATTGATTTATAACAATATGCCTTGTGATATTTGGAAGCATAGTAAAGCTATAATTGAATTTAAAATAGATTAAGAAATATAAAGCTGAGAATAAACTACCTATCAAGCTAAATAAACATGATTTGAAGCCGTTTTTGGACGATTATTTTGATGTTTATGATGAAGTATTATTATTTCAATACAAGCAGGTCTTTGTGATGGTTTGTAGATGCTGATATAATATGAAAAACATAACAATTTCTCTTTATCGAGCAGCCGTAGTCAGTAGCAGTGGCTTTAGAGTCTGAACCGGGTCTGAACCAGGTCTAAACCAGGTCTGAGGAGGATGTTTTGTGTTTTTCCGCTGTCACACTGCTGCTCTAAACTGTGCTCAGCCTTGTACCTCAGCTCTGTTCCTGTCACCTCACGTTACATGTTTTTCTGCTGCTTTTTCTGTAACACTTCAAAAAGCCTTTTCATCCTTGGCTCTGTTCTCTTCATCTATCATCACAGCTCTATTCTCTCAGGGTCCCAGGCTTTTTTTTTTTTTTTTTATAAATCTCCTTTTGTGTTGAAAGTTTGATGGTTTTCATATTTCATCATGAAACTGTTAATCCTTGGTCTCATCAAAGTTTTAACAAACGTCTAATAAGTCTCCATCACCAACACATGAAATATTAGATTTTATAAAAGACAATCAACTCAAACTTACAGAAATGAGACCAGACCTCATTGATATTGGGTCTTTTTTTAGCTTTTTTTTCAGTTAAATAAAATATAACAGCGGCTCAGCTCAGAAACAAAAGCTATTGCACTTGTATTTGTCCTTAAAGCCCCTCTTCTCCAAAAATAGCAGTGATAAAATATTTAAAGTCATCGCATGCAAAATATATTTTAGAAAAAGCAACTTAAATTCCAATAAATGTGATGGTACATGCACGACAAACATGTTAACGCATTTATTTATCCAAAGGCAAGACATATTTTCAAAGCAGATTAAAAATAATGTTATAAATCAGTGGGTTTTTTTATGTCGTGCAACTCCACGCAGAGAAGCACAAACAAAAGTCACTGGGTATTGTCTCAAAATCACCGCACAAAAACAGAATGTGAATAATATTAGTTTATGTATGTATACTACTGTTGTTATGGCACACTTTATAATATTTTGCTCATTTGAGAAAAAGAAAAGAATAGAAAAGAGATTGATTGTCATTGTCTGGCAAAAATGACAAAAACATACACTTTTCACACTTTATAAAAAGAAACACACACATAAATATCAATAAAAACAGTAGTGCAAAAGGGTTATTGCTATTGTTTAAGCTTAGGTTTTGGTTGTTTACATATTTCTCTTGTTAAAACTTCATATTGTTTGGCTTTTATACTTTTTTATAATATATTTGTTAAAGCTTCAACTGTGAAATGTGACAATAAACGCTTTGAATCTTGACTGAACTCGGTATCTGTTTAATCTGGTTACCTTTTACACTGTAACCTTGTGCACTTTTTCATTCAGTCCCATTACATTGTCTTGTTTGCACAACCCCTTTTGTCTTTTCTTTCCTCTGTTAAACTTGACGGGACCACCGTACATTACACGGGACGACGCTCGTGCGGAAGACGTCCCGGTAACGTGACTTTTTCCGAGGCCGCTGCCCGATGAGCTCATGCACGGAGCCGGGCGGAGTATTAGATCACAGCACCGTCTCTGTTCGCGGCAGCATCACGAGCGCTAAAGCACGGTCCGGTTTTGGCACACGGCTCCTAATGTATCATGGCACGTGGGCATACGCTCAGCGAGGCCTCCCCCTCCCCCAGGCCCCGCTCACACAAACACACACTCTGTCCCGTAACAATAATGTGGGGCAGGCCGATCAGCCAGATGTTGGCTGATACGTTCTGGCGTCGTGGTGTTTGTGGGGCTGTGCAAGGTCAGATACTGTACCGATAACCGCTGGAAGTTAAAACCCGACCGATCTAAATATAAGACCGAGGGTGTGAGGTCATTCCTAAAAATCTCCCGACGGCAGCCAAAACACTGCCCCCTATGATTTTGTGTTAATATTACCATTGAAACTAACTTTATTTTGCTCAATTAAGAGAGATTTGTCCAAATTAAAGCAGGATTGTGTGCGCTACTTATATATATTTAATTTTAGATACTCCTTTAAACACCAAACAAAGACAGACTTCCATGATTATGCTATTATTAGGCAACTAGGAACCTTTTCTTTTACACTTAAGACCAAAATAAAAGCGCTGGGAGTGTTCCGCATTAGTATGAGTGGTATTAATGCACCAATAATCCAACCAAACACCAGCCTACAGACAGTTGTCTTTGAGTTGTCTTAAGATGAAGTCATTATAGCTCACATTCAGAGGAAATAATATACTGTTACATTATGTGCTGTTATGTATTAATGTGGTTTATGTCAACGCAAAAAGAATAGTGTCATTATATTGTAGATTATTAGGCCCAAAAGGGAAATCTCAGAGCTTCTTTCTCTTCTTCAAATGTCAAAGTCTGAAGAGCGGCGCCATCTTCTTATTCATATTATTGTAGTTAATTGCCGAGACTTTCAGCTAATGGGGATCTTTTTCAATAAGTAATACACAGATATTACTGTATAACAGATATAACTGTTCTCGACACAAGCTGCAGCCCGTCGTCGATGTTAAAACTTTATCGATTTCTAGCTTCTTTTTCTTCAGTAACAGTTGCAACAAATCGCACAAAAAGTTTGATAGTATTACATTTACAGCCAGATACATTTCAATTTCTCTCCAGGTTTGTCTTTATTTAGAGTGATCTTTTTTGGACTCAGTTAAAATTGTTCATTGTAAGTCTCACAAATATGTTCCCGTGTGTTTATTGTGGACCAGAGTCGGACACGACGACTGCCCAGATGGCCTGGCTCGTGGTTTCTGCCCTGAAACTGGAGCACTGGGCTAAGCTTCCATTATACAGGCTTAAAACACACTAATCACCCGCAGCACTCTGCACTACTCCTGCTTTTAGAGGAAGCCACCAGGATGTGTGTCTAATCTTAGTCCTGCTCCCGTCTCTGGGGACGCAATCACTGTTGTCAGAGTCGTACAGAGCATCAACGCTATACATAGACTCCATCAACACTGTGGGTTCACTCTAAAACAAAGTAGGACATGAAAAGAGACGTGTTCCTTGTAAATTATATAGTCAATTTAAAAAAACAAACTAATATTACTACACTACGCTAACAAATAGTGCTGAGCCATCATTTAGAGTAGATTCACAGAGTCAACAGTTGTGTTTCCATAAAATTAAATATTAAGATGTTGCAAAAAGAAGATGCAAATTAGGTGTGTTTCCATAAATTGTGAAAATACATTGTGTGAGTCAGTTGTACTTTGTTGAAATCTGAGGAGAAAAAAATATCCAGAAGTTTTCTATCAGTCAATTACCAGATGCTGTTTCTTTTGGCTTTGTCTTTTTTAATGCCACCTCGAAGGGCATCTAAATTTGGCCTTGTTACGTCAACATGGCTGCCACTGTTGGGGAATGTGGGCCTACGTATTTATTATTGGGGTAAATACGGTAAATAAGGTAATTTATTGTCATTTTCTCACGCAAACGAGTAAATGGAGGATGACTCTCCACCAAACTCTAATAAAAGGCTATTAGTCGACGTCTTTAGACAATGTTTTGAAAACCCTCCCTCTGTTCTACCCCCATCATGTGGTGGATACACATTCCAACAGTGTCTTTTACAGTTTTTTACATCAATGACAACAAATCAGGAGATAACCAGATGATCCACAGCTACATTGGTATAAAATAACATGTTTTGTCAGCGTCTTAATACACAATGCCAAGAAAAAACAATTGCCCCCTTCCTGATTTCTTAGTTTTTGCACATTTGTCACACTTAAATGTTTCAGATCATCAAATAAATTTAAATATTAGAGTCTTTTAAGAGTTTAGAGAAGAGTAGGCTCAAATCCTTCTACAGATATGTGAAAGACTCATTGCCTTTTTCTCAAACATTTGATTACAGTTATTGGTGCTGAGGGCGGCACAACCAATTATTAGGTTTAGGGGGCAATTACTTTCTCACATAGGTAGGTTTGTATAGATTTTACCCTTCATGAATAAAATAATCAACTAAAAACGGCATTTTGTGTTTACTTGAGATGTCTTTGTCCAATATTAACATTTATTTGATGATCTGAAACAGTTAAGTGTGAAAAATGTGCAAAAACTAAAAGTTCAGGAAGGGGGCAATTATTTTTTCATGGCATCGTGACTGTAATGTGTTTGCAGATCAAGTTTGTGCAGCATTTAAAGCCTTTGTTCTATATTTTTCACCAGTTCTTTGCTGTACTGCTGAGTGACACCAAAATGTTAATGTTTTATCTTAGTGTATTTTCTGTCGATGAATAATTCTATAAAGACCTTGCTTCTGTTTTGTGATGTACTGCGTGTCATGAACAAATTGAACTTTTCTAAATTAAAATGTAGCACTTCCCCGTTGACACTTTAGTATTAGTTACGAACTAAACGCCCGGAGCCATGTTCAGTTGGCGGGGTTTCTTCTGTGGTGCTCATCAATTAACACATTAATGAGTGGAGCTGCAGGTCAGAGGTCAACAGAGCTTTGGGGGAGACTCTGTTGGCGCAAACTGAGGAGCTGTGGGCACTGGCAACCTTTATCTGCCCTCATCTGAGTGGGACAGGGGCCAAAAACAGCCTGATTACTAATGATCACCAGTTTACTGCAGCACACTAACAGTAACGACCAAGGGCACTTTACTTTTTTGGGAGTTTGGTCGTAAATAAATTAATAAATTAAATAAATGATAAATACAGTCCATGTTTTATTTGTTTGACTTGACTCTTGGGCAGCTTTTGGCATATTTCATA
The DNA here is from genome assembly GCA_036850595.1 of Rhyacichthys aspro. Taxonomy (NCBI): domain Eukaryota; kingdom Metazoa; phylum Chordata; class Actinopteri; order Gobiiformes; family Rhyacichthyidae; genus Rhyacichthys; species Rhyacichthys aspro. The sequence continues at coordinate 22,191,333 of CM072152.1, read as the reverse complement.
AGATTATAGTTGAAGAAATCTTTGTCTTCTGTCCTCATCAACTTTTAAAACATGTCTGGACTTTTTAATAATGCGTATTATATTATTATTGGATTTGGAGCATTATAGATGTCTGTCACCACTGACTTTTCATTTAATGTTAGTCTTACTTTTTATGATTTTTTAATCCCTGAACTGGGATATTTTCTTTTCCTTATGATCTATAAAATCTATTGATATATTTCTCATTTCTCAACCCTAGTTTTATTAGGTTCTTTTACACTCCTTTCAATGATATTGGTTGAAATTGCTGAACAATTTCCCACCTGAGTCAGCCTTATGTGGCCTTTTATTACACTGTTTCTGCTGAAAATGGCACAAAACATTGGAACTAAAACTGTGCATGTGACAGCACTAAAGTAATTTGCTTATTTTTTATCATTAGGATCCTGTAGTTAATATTTTGCATTTGTAATTTGCTTGTGTTTGCATTTAGTTGCTTCTTTAAAATCCAAATAAAACTGACTCTATGGCCACTTTTTGCACATGAAATAAGATTTAAATCAGTATAAGTTGCATGTAGTTTCAAAACAGTGTCGTCCAAATGTTTTGTGTCAGTCCTTGTCCCAGTTCATCCTCGTCATCGTGTGGTGGACTCTTGTATGTTACTCGTTTCAATGTCTATCTTCCAGAGTTGTGTAACGCGGAGAAATGCTGAGTCAACCTAATGATGTCACCTTTCATTTGTCCTTTTCCCACAATGCATCACAGCTGCTTTGTGCTTCTTAGGGGAACGGACGGGTGTCGGGTTACGCATCTCTTCGATCGCGAGCCTGTGTCTGACGGTTACAGTCGAGTCAGCTCATCCAGTAACACGGCCCTTCAAAATAAAAGCTTTAAATCTGACTGTGACGGTGATTTATTCTGCGTTTTTTACATTTGCGTTTTATGTTGCTGGTTAATGAGTTTGGCGTCAGTCCGTCTTTCCTCAGAGCCATCACGTTTATGTAGTGTCCGATGTTTGAGTGATGTCCGTGTAACTGGACCAGCCTCAGATCAATACCTACATGTGTTGTGCGCCTTTCAGATTGTACAGTGTGTCTTTTTGGCCCGAGAAGCAACACAATCAAGAAGTAAAACAATGTGTCTACACTAGAAAACGATCTGTGCCAAAGTAGACTTCATAAATTGACTTTAAAGGTGCACTTGTGTTTTATAATCAACTCAGAACAACCCTTTTGGATTTGCATTTTGGAAAGGCATCTAAAGTTTAATAGCAGCCATTATTTTCTGTTTCTACAGATGCAGAGAAAGGACAAACTGAGCAAGCATATTTATACTTCTTTTTTGAGCACACACTATAAATAAAAGAGTTGATTTTGTGTCTAAATTGAACACAAAATGAGACCTATTTCATTTCCTTAGAGCATGTCCCTGCAGGGCTACCATAGTGGCAAAAAAGGAGTCTAAGATGTGGAAATGCAGTCTGCAGTTTCACCCACAGATTCCACCACAAATGACCATTCTGACAGTAAAAAAGACTAAAAATTGTCTGTAAAACAGTAAAATGTCCAGATAAAATAAATAAAATGAATGAGACAAAGTTAGATTAGGAATAGAGCCATATTCATGACAGTGTAGTGTAGTTAATGTCACTTGCAAGCCTTTCCAAACACACATTTTATTTGTCTAATCTTCTTTGGTTTAGGCATTTTAGCAAAGAATTTAAAAAAATAAAAGAAAGAAAATGGGTGTTGTCTTTTTTATCCGTTTACTCGACACAACTCCAGTTTTGCAGTGGCCCGTCAAAAGATGAGACACACAAATACGAGCTCATCACTTTACAACATCACTTTTGTTTGACTGAATAAATCTTTCTGAAGTGAGCTGAGTAGTTTGTCAAAAAGGGGGACACAAAAATGAAGTATGAGCAGTGACGTCGGGACAAATGTAGCAGCGGAGCGAGAGGAGTCTGTCCCTGAACAAAACTCAAAGAAGCAGCGCACGTTTTACTCATGTCACGCAAACCTAAAAAAAAACAACAACTGATGGTCACTGTTCATCTGTTTCTCTTTTGTCGTTTGTGACAGAAAAGCACAAAAGATGAGGCTTCACAGATCCTCGTTTTAATCTAAGAGTCTGTATTTAGGTCACAATGATGCCTTAAAGGTTTGCCCAAAAGCACCTTGACACTTCTCGTTTTTTCTCCGTTTTCTCTTTGGAGCGTTTTATTTTTCATACGGCACAGCGGGGAAGACGGGGACGAGCCAGTGTTTGTCTACAAATAGTTCGGGGGAGAGTCTGCTTTGAAGTTCCTAATGAGACGATCGGCGAGGGAGCGGTTTACACGAGAACGGAGCAGAAACACGGCCAACTCTCAGCTGGGATCTTTAACGTGTCACATTTTCAATCTGTCGCCTGTCACGGTGGCTCATGATAAACAGCTGTGTTGGAAATGCAGAGCAAAACAATGTCAATAGATTAGATTCTCAAGGCACACAACCCGACACCAGGCCTGGGACTAGGTCGACGATGACAAATATGTCCTGTGATATTCAGGAATACTACGTCTCTATACAGTTCATTTCAGCCAAACGCCTCAATCAGATATTTATATGAAGTTAAAGCCAATTTAGTTATATTTATATAGCATCAGTCTGTAATTAGTCTCAAGGAAAATCCAGCAAATCTCCTTTTAGCACTTGGCATCAGTGAGAGGTTATAGGTGTATGACATGTCTGCAGTTAAATATGTCTAAAACTGTCACTTTTCATGCAAATGTATAATATGACAGTTTCAATGTATTTGTGGAAGCATACACTACTGCTAAAAGGCTAAATCTACTATTACCAGACCTTTGCTATAAGCTAATAGCGGAGTATAGGCTCCAACAGTGGAAACAAACCCTATACAACACAATGAGACAAGATGACATATAAAACACAGCAGTTAAGTTGTGTCAAGTTGAAATGTTTTCAAAGTAAATACATCCTGAACACCACATCTAGAGAATCCAGTAGTTTTCTGGTTTCCATTTGGGAGTGACCGTGTGTGATGGGAAGTTACACTGAATACTCACCACTTTGGTTTAAAGAAACAACACGTTTCCTGTGTTTCCTGGTTGTATTTTGAAGTGATGGGTGATTGATGGTTTTAAAACATGGCTAAAACAACAAATCTAGAGAAGACTTTTGCACACTTTTACCCTAAAATGGTTAAAGAAAAAGGAAATCTAGACAGCTCCTCCTTCTTTAATTATTTTAGTAAACTGTATGGTCCATTCCCTGCATTTCTTGGGCCAATCTACAATCAAATATTGAACAACACTGATTTTTTCCTTCACTATTTTCCCCTCTATGTCAGTGTTGTCAAACTCAAAGTAGTGAGGGGGCGCAATAGTAAATAAGAAGCATTTCAGGGGCTGAAGACTGTGACAAATCCAACTAAAACCTGTTGAAATCCAACTAAAAACTGCTCAAATACATCTGAAATCTGTTCAAAACCATATAAAAACTGTCCAAGTCCAACTAAAACCTGCTCAAATCCAACTGAAACCTAATCAAATCCAACTGAAACTTGTTCAAATCAAACTAAAACCTGTTCACACCCAACTACAACTGTTTAAGTCGACATAAAACTTGTTAAAATCCAACTTAAAACCCAAAAATATTACTGTTGAACCATATGAAACATTGCAAAAGACCATATTTGGCCCCCGAGCCTTGAGTTTGACATGTGTGCTCTATGTGCTCTTCCAAACAGGAGTCCCGTCCCATTCACTTCTTTATTTGTGACTGTAGCTTCCAGGACACTGACTTGAATAAATAATAAAATCATATTAAATCCTGCTTCATGGTCCATTCACCGTTGTACATGGCCCAGTTGTGTGGTCACCATCACAAACACTCACTTTTTATTTACATCTGCAGAGCAACATGTGTGTTTTCTGTTCCATTTCTGTTGTGACGCTGCTTCTGGTTTGTGTAGCGCGGTGACGGCTGTCAAACCGACAGGTCATACAGAGTTTAAAGAGTTCACTTCATTGAACTGTTCTGTTTGAGGATAGACGCACTATCACTAAATAATGAGTGAGCTGCTGCAGGAGGCTGGGACTGGCAGAAAATTAATACTCAGGGATCATGTATTTTCTTTCAACACAGCTTTAATTAAATATAAAATATAACTAAAGCTCCAATATACATAAGAGTGTGGAGGATGGCTATCGTTATGTGAGGAAAGAGCTCTGTCTCTGATTGTTGGGTTGTGCTCCTGTTGTTTACACTGTAAAATACTTTTACAGACGATGTGTTATTGTTGCAATGTTATGTAATGACATAATTTTATTCCCTCTGTTTTAGACTTTTAACATCTGTCCTGGGACTACAGATGAAAAATGGCCTGTTGGCTAAATCAGGAATATTTACAGTTTTATGTGTATATTTAATATGTAACGGGAATCAAATCAAATCAAATAAAAATCAAATAAAAATCAAACAAAATCAAATCAAATAAAAATCAAATAAAAATCAAATCAAATAAAAAATCAAATAAAAATCAAATAAAAATAAAAATCAAATAAAAATCAAATAAAAATCAAATCAAATAAAAATCAAATCAAATAAAAATCAAATCAAATAAAAATCAAATAAAAATCAAATCAAATAAAAATCAAATCAAATAATTTAGTCAGTGTTTTCTGTCTATCCACACTGTCAAATTAAGGCTAAACCATCCAAATAAAAGTGTTATTATGTATTATGGGAAAACATGAGCCTTGAACTTTATTCTATGTTACACAAAGCTCTATTTCTTTCATTAACAATAACGAGCTGTTATCCTGCCGTAGCATGAGGACAAAACACAAAGTTTCCAACAACGTAATAAATCTGTCCATTGTGTGTCATCTTAATCAATTATTACTTAACAAAATCAGATCATTTGTGTATTTTTGTCGTTGCAGTTATGTGTAAACCACTTTTTTTTTTAAACATTAAGTGTGACTTCTGTGTTAATCTTCGGACGAGTGAAAGAAGGTGCAAAAAAATAAATATAAAACGACTTTAACACTTTTAACGGTAAACCCCATGAACCCACTGATGCATGATTAGTACCAAGTGCACGCTCTTAACTCTCAGCTACTCGTGCTAACACTCACTCTCCAGCCATTACTGCCAGGGCCTAATCAGGTCAATGGAACTGTCCGTCAGTCCATCAGCGGGAATTAGACGGGACGAGGGGTTAGCGGGGGCAGGGGTGGCCCGAGAGAGAGGGTAGGAGTGGAAAATATCAAGACATGAAGTGGATTCGAGCGCAGTAAGGCAACAGCTGAGGTGATGAATGAGGAATCGCTGATAAAAAATGCTAATGTCGGGTTTTTAATTTATGTAAAGTGTTGTTAATGCCGTGTTTGGCATCGCTCAGTCGTGTTCTGTTGCCCCTCGACGTGACAGACCCCGAGCCAGAAAATGACTCCCACTGATACTGCTGCTGTCAAGGACTTTTAAAGGCATTGCACGAGACATTAAATCATCAGAGTAATATCAACATGCAATATACATGTGGAGAAAGGATGCTTCAGATGCAATAACTGGTTTTCTACATTCACACTTTGACTGGACAAACTCTTGTTTAATACAATAACACTATATTTTATCACTGCACTATTCAAGAATGCAATCACTATCACACAAAGTGATAAGGGGCCATGATAGTTAATAAGAATATTTTCAAGGGCCGAAGATAGTGACATTTGGAAGCTTTTATTAAATTATTTAATGGAAGGTTTCATCTTCATTTGAGTCTCACAAAAGTTATCTTTAACATTAATTTCCTTCTTTTATGGATTTTTATTTAACTGGTTTTAGTTTGATTTGAACTGGTTTTCGACAAATTTGAACAGGTTTTTGATGGATTTGATCAGGTCTTATTTGGATTCGAACAGGTTTCAGATAGATTCAAACAGGTTTTACATAGATTTTAACTGGTTTTTGACAAATTTGAACAGGTTTTTGACGAATTTGAACAGGCTTTTGATGGATTTGATCAGGTTTTATTTGGATTCGAACAGGTTTCAGATAGATTCAAACAGGTTTTACATAGATTTTAACTGGTTTTTGACAACTTTGAACAGGTTTTTGACGAATTTGAACAGGTTTTTGATGGATTTGATCAGGTTTTATTTGGATTCGAACAGGTTTCAGATAGATTCAAACAGGTTTCAGATAGATTCAAACAGGTTTTACATAGATTTTAACTGGTTTTTGACAAATTTGAACAGGTTTTTGACGAATTTGAACAGGTTTTTGATGGATTTGATCAGGTTTTATTTGGATTCGAACAGGTTTCAGATAGATTCAAACAGGTTTTACATAGATTTTAACTGGTTTTTGACAACTTTGAACAGGTTTTTGACGAATTTGAACAGGTTTTTGATGGATTTGATCAGGTTTTATTTGGATTCGAACAGGTTTCAGATAGATTCAAACAGGTTTTACATAGATTTTAACAGTTTTTTGACGAATTTGAACAGGTTTTTGACGGATTTGATCAGGTTTTATTTGGATTCAAACAGGTTTTAAATCCATCTAAAACATAATGCCAGAAATATCTCCTTCTAAATGTATTAAAGGGCCACATAAAACATTGCAAAGGGCCACATTTAGCCCCCGGGCCTTGAGTTTGACATGTGTGCAATATGCAGCTGTACATACATTGCAGAATTTAAGGGAAAATTATTAACAAACTAAGCCACTTTACTCTCTTTACTTTATTTCAACAAGCTTTCTCTGTCTGTATTTTCTTCATTTCCTCCTAAACTACATCTTTGGTCTGGTTTACACTCAGTGGACTCTGTGACCTGTGATTGGTCGAGGCCTGAACACCACAGAGACACGTATCTGCAGACAGGTCAGCACATAAACAACATCTGCTGCTTGTTATTATAGTTAACTGTATGTAAGTAGTGGGTGGTAGAAAACATGCAGCATATAATACAGTCTAAAGAGTGGGTTAGGTTCAACTACTGACTTTCTTGGGCTACTTTTGGATCTTGTTACAGTTTTTTTCATGATGTATGAACAAAAATAGGGTTGTAATAAGTGTTATTCAGCATGTTTAGCAAAAGAAAAAAAAGAAATTACACATTATTACACATAAGATTGCTTAGCTAACCTTGCCCTTGCTCATTTACCTTCCATCTATTGCCTTATGTCTCTTAAAACTGGGAAAAGATCAATACTATGGAGTATTTATTACCTTTTTGTTCATAGTTCACTGATAACGACCAAAGCAGCAGAGTTACAGCAAAACAGATTCACCAAACAAATAAAACAAAGAGCATAGAGCTGTTCATTTTATATTTGTACACTGTTAAACTAACGGTTTAGTGCTGCATTGACCTGTGGTGGTTACTGCCCCCTCCTCTTCTCCCTGAGACCCATTATCAGCCCATTACAGTAATTCAATAGGATGTTGTCTGTATGGTCACTGTCAGGCAACAAGCCATACAGACAGAAAAGCCTCAGTATCACTTCACTTTTCACATTAACGGTGCATTATGAAGAGGTTTACAGTTGAACAAAATGAAACACAATGGTAAAACTAGCTTCAGTAGTGGCTAATTGTCTCAAAATATATCTTTTCATTCCCATACAGCCTCGATAAAGCCTTTTCCAGAGCTGTTTGTAGTCATTTGTTGTTTTCTTTATAAATTATTTGTGTTTTGTGTTTGCATAAAGAGTTTGTGTGTCCATTGAAATCGGATCTATTAATATTCGCCAAAAATGCATAGCTTAAAGCTCCTTTTGCAGCCATCTTGTTCCTGTTGGATCCAAAATGGGACAAACTGATCCCAGACTGAACTGACGGAGGAAAAGCACATTTATTTCATTTTTAACACACGTCTCAATAGGTTTTAAAGCTTGATTTTTAAAGTTAACTTATCATTTGACCCAGTTTCATTAGTTTTGCTCATAAGATATTGTCCCTGCAGGGCTACCATAGTAACTATAACAATTATAATCCAAAATGTCAACACTAGAAGAAGCCAAAAAGCACCGGTAATGTTCATGCATGTGGACAAAAATACTATGTACACTTTGTTAATGGCTATTTTATGAATTTCTTAAATTTGGAGAAGAACAAAACACACACATATTCAGGGCAAAATGGCCAACGATATGATATTATCTGATGAAACTATGAGGTAACACATTTCTTCTAAAACGAGGACTGTCCTATTTGTCTTGTCAAACAAAATGATGGTTAACAATTGGTCAAAGTTAAATATAGTGTTGTATTATTAACAAACATGGCAGAGTTCCTTTTTCTACATTAGATATTTAAGCAAACAAGACAGACTCTTTTATAAATAAAGCGATAAAAATAAAAAAAGTGTGTAAGAAGCCATGCGGTACTATGGGACTCATCAGTTATCATTAATCATATCAAAAGGAAGATGCAGCATTTAATCGTTCGACTTCAGAACAGCCCTGGGGCATTTCTGGGACACATAAGAGAGCACAGCGTCTCAGCCAAAGTTTCTCTTTTATTCTGTGTCATTAAAAACTGAAATATGCTGCCATTTCATTTGATTTCATCAGTGATGTCTCCGAGGTCCCATTTAGTCTTTGTTACTGCTGAGCAAATACACAGAGGCTTATACACACACACACACACACACACACACACACACACACACACACACACACCGAGAGCACGCTACAGGCTGAGTTTTCACATGAACACTCACATCGCAGCAGGGTTTGGCTTGAATTATGAAGCAGGAGAATGGAAAAGGGATGTTACTACTGCACTGTTAATGTTGAACTATTGGTCTGACTATGATCACATCGAGTATGCTTATGTACAACTTGTATTATCTATTTTTAGTCATTTTAGCCATCTTCTATGTTCATGTAATGCAATTAGCCATAACATTATGACATGACATGACATAAAATTGCCAGGAGGAGTTTGGACAAGGGGCTTATTGTGACTTTTATGACCTTTTTTAAAACACAAAGAAAAACAAATCCCAATTAAGGCGTTGCACTTTACGTTGGAGTTAATCAGTCTTGTCCGTTTCACCTTTAAACTGTACAAAATGCTCCAAGGCACGATCACAACTCTCCTCCATTGGCTCCTGTTTCCGAATTGATTTAATCTTGTTTGTTTTTAAAGACATTAATGTGGAGTAATGTGAGGTTTTAAGTGTAAATCAACCCAAGTCCAAGGCTTTTTAATAGTCTTCAGATTGAGTTTCTATCATCGACATTTCTCTGTTTAAAGATGATAAAGATATAAAGAGATTTTATTTTTTGTTATATATTAGATTTAATGTTGTAAATTCCTTTTTGTAAGGTGCTATATCTAAATTAAGGATTGACTGAATAGTGCAACACTAAATATACAACATAGGGCTTCAGAGCTTTCCTTTATTTCAAATTTAAATGTTTTGCTGCATTTTGTAAATTTCCGTATTTTTTTCCCCTATCATTGAGAAAAGAGAGGTCTACATTATTGAATTGCAAAGAAAAGTATAGTGCAGACTCCACAAAAAATACAAACCTGAATTTAAAGTAGATTTTTGATTTCTTTAGCTCCACAGTGCAACGTAAGGTTGTGGAAAAGCCAAATTATTAGACGGTATAATTGTGTTTTGCCTTTTTTGATCCAAAGTTTGCAAAGTGAACACCTTAAATCTTGTTTATAATTGTCAATGGGCCATTATTATGTCCTGTATTTTAAATAGATACATGTAAAATTCTCATATAGCATTCTTTTTGTTCAGTTTCGGATGCGAGCTCATTATTACATTGCTGCCATTTCTTGAAATATACTTGATGCCAGTAAAGCTCCACTTAACCCAAAATTAAAAGAACATGAATGAGTTATTAGTGCTTTTGTAGTCTCATAACTATTTTACAAAATAATGCCACTCAAATTAAATCAGACAAATGCTTTTCTTTGACACGACAGAAGTCTTAATAAATGCTGATGTGCGATCAAACAAATGAGTGCTCTCCGTCGAGGATGAGTGACTGAAAGAAAAACGAATGCCTTTGTTTTAAGCAACGATGATAATTCAAAGTGACATAAAACTCAAGCTCAATCTGAAAACAAGAAGATATAAGCACACGGCAGCTGAGCCTGATGGATGGAGCGGAGGAATGATGTCAAATCTATAAATAGAGTTTTCTTTGTGAAATATTCATTAGACTAAGTGGGAGATACGTGGATGGGAGGCAGAAAAAACACAAGAGAAAAAACACACTCCATTCTCAGAGTTTTCAATAGTGTTCCTCAAGCAATGTTGTAAGTAATGCCAAACTAGATATGGGCTATCCATTATGAAAATCCATACTATACAAATACTACACAGATATTTCCTTTATTCATTTAAATCAAATATCAATATGTGTTGGAGGATTGAACAAAACAGAGGACGTTCCCATCGAAGCCACAAGTTTATATCCTGAGAAAAGGTTTAAATCTAAATCCCAAGAAGGAGTTTTTGTTCATTCAAAGTTTACATTTCACTCTTGTTATTTTATTTAGCTTTTTTTGGCCAAAAGGGAAGTGGTTTGATTTAGAAAAAAGCCTCTTTCATTAGTCAGACCAGAGTTTTATCCATTGACAAAATTTACATTGAAACCCTGATAAAATAACTGTAATAAAGCTAGATTAGGCTTGTACCAATGTGGTTCAGTCTTGAAAATAATCATATTTGTCAACTTTCTGTCACTTCTCGTTTACATTTTCTATGTTACATAAAGCCATATTCTAACAATAACTGTGTCTGGCCTAAACATGTTTCAACCTCATCTCTATTTATTTTATCATAAAATGCAACAAAGCTGTACAGTATGTGCTACTTTGGGGTTTTTTTCTGCTCATAAACCTTTTGTGACACATTACATTGATACAGTAAATGTAGGAGATAAAGCTGGAAAACACACCTAAAAAATAACAGATAATTGTCCCTTGGTGTGTGTCCCAGTCTGTACCGTCCCCTCCCATTTATCTCCAGAGACGAGGAGCGACACTCAAGGCTAAACGGAAGGAAAAAAATGACAAAAGGCCGTGGACATTTGTACCTCTACTGCAGCTGGAGTAAACACAACAGAAAACAAATGAGCGGGTGTTAAACTCTCTTTAACCCTGAGCCTGAATATATAATTGTTTTCTTCACCTTGGGGTCCCACCTCATTAAACGAAGCCTTGACTTTGAGAAAAACACCTTCACTGTCTGAGTCATGTGTAAGTGGGAGGTGAACCAAAACACTACATACAATAGGCACCGGTCAAAAGGGTTTATGGACTAAAATACTGTTTCTATCTGACGGTGGAAAGGTCAGCTACAGCCAGTGAATCACAATTTTACTGCAACTTTGACCAAACAAATATACTGTAGCCTATAGCATCTGAAGACTGGGAATATTAATGACAATGACAGAACTTTTACAGCACAGTGTTGAGATAAAAATAATGTTACTGTATGATCCTGTTTAGATTTATTTCAATGAACAGTTAATAACGAAAGATTTTAAAGTCAAATGGCAGCGTAATGTGGAAGTTATGAGCACATTAAGCAATACATTCTGAAAAAAGTAAGACAAACAATATATACATTTTAAAGTTGGCAAACATTTTAAGGCAAATGCTGATTGGATAAAATTAGAATCCTTCACCAAACATTGACTTCCATGAGTCTGGACCTGGTCTAAGATTGGATTTTTGCACTTTTAATGTTCCCTTGTGTCAATTGCAGTGTATTGTAAACTGGTTCTGGTTTTGTTTGGGTCTAAGCCTGGCCTCGTCCTGAGATGGTTTTACTCTCGATATTCTCGGGTCTCAGACATGTCCTGGTCTCGTCGGTTTTGTCTTGAACCTTGTGACTTACCAAACTTTGTCAAATAAACTTTCTATCTTTTCAATACTAAAGTTCACAGTTACTCCACAAACTCCTGACACAAGATCTCATCAAATAACATGCTGTGTCATCCTGATAAAGTGTACGGCTCATAAAACACAAGGAGACCTGCTGTCGTCAATAATTTTGAAGGGTTTTGTTGATGGTGTAAAAGTGTAAATCTTTTGAATGGAGGACAAGCCGAAGGTCTGCGGCGCTATTGAACCCCCAGACCTTTTTAAAGCACTGATCGATACTTCCAGAGACAGAGCGGCTGGCGTCGCATTTCAGGAAACACTGGTGTAGTTTCATCTGTTCTGTCTATTCTGATCAACAAATAGAGCGGGCAAATAAGAAAAAAGATGCTTTTTGTGGGAGAAATTGAGTCTTAAAATCTCTTGCAAAGAACAATACATGTGAAAAAGTGCTACAGGCTAATCACTAAAGAAACAGAAGATGAGAAGAGCCTGAAGTTAGTCCTAATCCTTTGTGAGCATCAACAAACAAAGCTCTATTGGCGGCTTTTGAGACAATCTTTGGATTAGAACAGTGTGACTCCCTGGAGGGCCGTATGTCGAGGATGTATTTCTGTTACAACAGATCTTTTTGCCATCATTAAAACCAAAACCAAGCATCCTACTCTTTCCATTTCTGTTATTATGCACTTAGCCAATGCATTTTAATCAGACAGAAATAAGGAACTTGGGTCAGATGTACCCCATCAATAAAGACACACTGTGCATAACGTTCAGCTCTGAGGGCATGAGACCGGTGCATCAACATGATACTGGGGTAAGAACAGTAAAACAACATGGTACATCAGTACATTACTCAATCAAAAGAGAATATACTGTTTATTTGTGATTAAAAATAAATAAAAATGAACTATTATAGTTTGATGCAGTACCACAAGTGGCCACAGGGGAAACTGGAAACACTGTGATAGTCATATCCAATGCTGTACCAATCCAAGGCATTATTAGGTTAGTATTTATATGAATTACAGTCTTTAATGTAACACACTGTACCGTATTACAGATCAAACAATCATCCAGAGCAGCCAGTTACCATGTTGTACCACTAGATGGAGTCATGAGCTAATACAACACTAGATTAGATACATTACATACATTAGAACCTCTTGTTGATGTGAAAGGACTGGTGTTCCCTCATGAACAACTGCACTGAATTACTTTATATACATCCTTATTTAACATTTTATGGATATCCGTTCTTGCACAACGCTGCCATCTGGTGTTGATAAATATTATTCAGTCTAAACCACACACAGTCCCTTTAATTATATCAGCTGTAATTATATTCAGTGTTTTGAGCCAAATAAGGAGCTCTGACTGAACTGAAACAGTGAAAATAAAGTTGGATTGAACGTTGCGTTTCTCTTGACGACGGAAGCTAAAAGTTGGGCTGTTGTTATGGCGATAGGGGAACCAGTCTGAGCGTAACCATAACAACGGTGAAACTCCTCTCCAGAATGCTGCTGTGTTAAAGACGCTGTGGAGACACAAACGCAGGCAAACGCCCACCGCTCGACTGCCAACTACAGACGCATCCCACATCCAAACCACGACTCAACTCCACAAAGAGGCAGGGGCAGGGTTTCCTCGAGGCATGAGCCACAAATTAAAACTTCATGATTTTTATTCTCTTTCAAACTCACCCCTTTATGACTGACTGTTGGGCTTTTGGTTCAAATAGGGTGAGCCGACCACTTTGTGCATATAAACTAGATGACAAGACTCTTCCCCCAAAAATAGGAACCACGGGGGGTAAAGCAGGAAGTGGAGTCGGGGAGAGGAGTGCAGACGAGAGAGGAAAGAAATATCATCCAGAATACTCGATGCCATTTGTAAATTTAGAATATAATAGTGTTTTTTTAAAGCAGCACTGCCTAACCTTTAGCCAGTAGGTGCCATATTCACAGACGTCATTTGTTTACAAGTAGAGACTATCCAAGCGGCATGTATTTTGTTCTCCTAGGGTCCAGAGTATTGGCCGGTTCTCCCTCTATTTGAGTCTTCTAAGAGTGGATTGGAGGTTTCAATGTCTAAGAACCATTAAACGCTTATTAGAATATATATTTTTGGGCTAAATGTTAAACAATGCCGCTTTAACCTTTTCCAGACCAAAAGATGATGTTATTTCCAGACTAAATCATCATTTGTCATATTGATACCTACTACCGGTAACCATTGGCTATTATTCTGTAACAATGAGCCATTATCCCACCAACATTATCCAGTTGTGATATCATTTGGAGCCAAAACATCAAGAGCCAAAAATGTCACGTGATTTCCAGCTGGAGGTCTTCTTCAGTGGTAAAACTAGCTGACAATCTACCGACGAACATTAAAAATTATATTGTAGCAAACAGATTTAGACACGAAGCAGCTGATCCGTTTAACACAGTGTTTGGATAGTCTCTCAAAAGATGGGGATGGAGCGGACTTTCCTGGACAAATCCAACGTCATAAAAGAAAGCTTAGTATCAGCGACGTGTAGTAGGGCTCTAACACATAACACAGTCTCTTAGGCTCCACCACAGTGATGTCAATGCTCCTGTTTTTTTAGAAATACACATCTTCTTTGCTGCAGTGGAGTGTGGCGTTAGTTTTGTGCGGCGTTGTGCTGTAGGTCCGGAGCTGGATTTACGGCTCACTGCGATAGTAAAGGTCTCACTGAGCTGAGACGAAGGAGTCACATGACGCGGTGCACAGTGGTGGATGCTGCTCGTGATCAACCTCCAGCCTACTCTGAGAAACCCACAGCCTCTTCATCGTGACTGTCAGTTCAACACAGAGACAAGATACAGCAGAGAGTAAGGAGTCAGTGCTCTGCAGCTCAATCACGAGGCAGCAGCAAACACACAAGAGCTTTAAGATATTCTGAGACTGTGAGAAACAACGAGCTTCATCATGAAAACTAAACAGTCAAAGTTAATAATGATCTCGAGGCTTATGAGATAAACACAATAGCATTAGCGGGTCTTAGCTACAACCTTGTCTCATACTTAGAGGATTTAAATAAACACAGACCTAAAGCACTAAACTTCGTGAACATTTCATTTCTAGTCCTCAGTGTCTCTGGGTTTAGTACTGCTCCGTATTCTTTTCTCATGTATTATGCACTGGTCTCGATGCCGTTTCAGTCTCTTAAAGAGCTGGTCTTGATGCACTCAGGTCTGATACTTTATCAGTCACTCCTCCTTCAGTCATTTCTCTCTCACACTGTGTCAGTTCCTAATGTTTTCTTGCTCTTTCAGTGAGTTCAGTGAGCGTCACTTCCCAGAGGCTCTGAGGGTGTGCAACAGTGACATCACCCTCTGACTGTGTTACATTCCCAGCTCTCTCTGTGTGTTTGCCTGTTTATTCCAGATATCTTCGACTGATACTATGTAAACTAATATGCAATCCTAATACTTAACATTGTCTTTAATTTGCATGTAAACATCTGTTATTGGCACACTGTTCAAGTCTGCCACATTGTACAACATCTGTTTGTACTTCATTAAGCTTCAAAACTGTGCTTAATCACAGGTGTTGTTCATATAGGTGCAGGGTGCTTCCATCCTTGTCTCTCTGTGCTGTCGAGCTGTTTATACCATGCTCTGTCTCAACTCTCTTTTCTCCTGAATGAAATGAATTCCTTTAAAACTCCACCAATCCATGTTTTTATAATAACAAGAATCAAAATGTGCAGCTGTTGAAACTCAGGATTAATAATGGAACGTAATAAGAAAACTGACACGATTATTGGTGTCACACAACGACTAAAAATGTTCTGTCCAAAAAGTCTTGGGTTTATTTATCATCGGAGCCAAAAGACTATGATATAAATGGGTTAAACATTATGAGTTAAACTGGGGTTCACTGCTATTTTAAAACATTTGACCAAGAGTCAGAGATATATTCATATGTAGTGGAATCAACTGCATCAAAAATAAACTATGGAAGAACCTATCACCACTTCACCTTCGTATTATCTTCTTTACTAATCTTTAACGTAACACATGACTGACCTGGTTAGATTCTTACACTTGCTGAATCTCTTCCAATTAGATGTTTTCTCCTGAGAACGGTGTATTTTACAGAAGCTGTACGACTAAAGCCATAAATCTGGGTCAGTAAACACTCACAGGAGTCAGGCGACGCTAAACGTTTCATTGTAGTTGGTTCCCATTTTCAACATCAAGTGGGTTTTACAGTGAAGGATGCATCTTAATTTGTGTCGAGAGAGACGACTGATCCAACTTATGCTGCTTTTTGGTTGTTCTTCTCATTTAAGAAGCACTGGATGAAAGTTTTTTTAATGGATCCATGAGTCAGCCTTCGTAAAAGCAGATTCATACACTTTAATGACTGTATATAAACTTGGATAACAACATTACACCATATCAAGAGAACTGAAACTATGGGCCGTGAAAACATGGTGATGCCTAATGAGAATTATTGAATAATATGTCATACATATTCACTAAAAATGGCTAAATTAGCAAAGAGACAGTGTGAGGAGTGTGCTTGTTACAGCATGGCTTGGAGCTGTGATTAAAAGGCCAGGCTGGCACTGGAGGAACAGTGAGGGGGGCTGAGAGAGTGATGAGGCGGGAGCACAGGCAGTCAGCTTGATTTGCTGTCACTTTCCATAGGCGATGTGGATATTTCAGCGCACAGGACTGGGGAATTCTCCACGCCTTAATCATTTGCCAGTGGCAGAGTCATGAGAGAATGGAGCGAATGGAGCCCACAGAGAGAGCACTTCTGGTTTAGAAAGCTTTAGGCAGAAAAGACTAAATATATCTGCCGTCTTTGAGGAAAAATGGCAAATCATGCTTACCACATGTAAATCCCTGGAGTTTTTGTTGTTATGTGACCGCCTAACAGGCTTAAGTCCGCATTTTTTAATTCACTGGCTTCATTTCCGGACTAATCTTCTGCTCTTATTTTCCGAGCTAATCAAAAAACATGTCCCACAATAAAGAAGCTATAATTTATACAACAAACAAAGCCACATTAAGCTCTGTGAAGAAGGGAAGTAAAAACAGCACAGAGCACTTAAGATTAGAGTGGATTGTCCTCATTAATTGCTCTTATTCCTCTCTTATTCGAAAAGCTTTGAAAGTGTGTTTGCAAAGATATAGCAGCAGACATAAGAGCTGTCAATCATACTGGTGAATCTAATAAAAACAGGATATGCAACTTTTTATTTGCATTTCAAGGATTTTAATAGATGGAAACAGGGAGCTTTGGCACATGTTTGCATAATATCAGGTCTGCACTTTGAAGGACACTCCCACTGACAAAAAAGAAAAACATAAATAGAGAAAAAGAAAGCAAAAGAAAACATGGATAAATATTGGCAGTGCATTCACACAGATATGTTTAATAAGGTAGAGATATTTAAAAGATTGTCTTGGTCTGACGCAGAGGTAGAAATTTAAGGTCTAAACTTGTAACATGTTTTTGCGATGGTCAATTGGTCCAGTTTCATTCTTTATAAAGAATAAAAGCAGTAAAGGTCACTATTATATTGATGGGGCCAGAGGGGTCTAGACAGAGGGATTTTTTGGGGGTAATTCAGGTGAGGGATAGGCTTAAAAATTACACTTTAAGCAATAAGCTACTGCTGTTTTTCCATTTAATGTTCTCTTTAATGGATGCCAATGGGATAGAGCCTTCTAAACACTTCTTACTGTGAATTATTTTGACAGTTTTGGGCTTGATTTTGTGAAAAAGTAGTTCTCAATTCTCCCGTCTTTCTGGCTCCCACTTTCACAACAACATAAGAAAACGTGTGTCTGGTAACGGCTCCAGCAGGTGGATTATATAAAAAGCCCGTCTCGGGAGTGTGTTTATTTGTCGGTCTGTCTGTGCTGTCGGTGAGTGTGAGAACCCAGTGCAGAGCGGAGCAGCCCTGGGGGAGGTGAGGCAGCATTCAGGAGCCTCTATGGGAGCCACAAAGCTGCATTCATCCAACTGAATACATGTTTTCTACAACCAGGCACTAGTCATCCCCACTCCATTGGACCGCCTCCGAGTTACCACTCATCCGGCCTTGGTATGCACAGGCTTATCCTGCAGAAATGGTCCGGGCCACAAAAGACAAAATACACTTACATAAAAACACCAAAGGGACACGTAACTCCAGGTTTAGAGGAAGTGCTTTGTGGGTTTCTGAATTCACTTCGGTTTGTTCTCACTGGGAAGATTTAGTTTTTTAAACCAAACCAAAAGCATCAAAAAGCACCAGAAGCATCAAAAACATTAGCATATATCAACACACAAGGATAGGTGTAGTGTCACTTTATAAATACTAGAAACTACTCTCTGTCTGAGATGTCCCAAACCACTTGTTCAATGCCATCATCTTGTATCATCTTGACTGTAGTTTGCTCTGTTTTTATCATTTTTATTTACAGTAAAAGTCATCCTGGAAGTGCTAGATAAAAAAGAGCAATGAAAACTCACATTTAGTAAAGGACTCACAAGGAAATACTTGATGATTTGTGCTAGATTTACATATTATCTTGTTTCTTTTGATTATTTATGTTGGTCAGCCTTTTATATTAAACTGAAAAGTACAGATAAAAGTACTTTATATTATATTGGTCACTTTCCACTCCAATAATCATTCAGCAGAGAAAATTTAAAAGATCTTGTCGACTGTTTAAAAACACAGCTTTTCCTTCGAGAAACTGCAGTTTTTGCGTGTAATGCCAAAAGGTTGCAGTGTGTAGACTCACCAGTGCTTAATAATGAAGAGCAATTATGTGAACTAATGACAAAGTAAAGCTCAAAGCAAGGAAATACTGTAATTTCAACAAACATCTTCTAAAACTGGCATCATGACTCAACTGGACACTATGAGCAACCGGAAGATGCCGTTACATTGAAGCGAATAAATTAATAAAACACATTTCTCGTTGCTCGTTTATCATTTTCTGATAGTTCTTAATCAGGATCAATGAAAATAGATAGAAAAAGAAAATCAATAGTTAAGTGAACCTAAGAAAATAGCCGCAGACCTCCACTAAAGAGCCTTAATATAGAGCAGAACACATTTATCCTCTTTAATGTGTGTCTAGTGCTGTTTAAGAGGCGTATATACAGCTACCTTCCCACACAGTCAGATGATTTTCATGTTATCTCTGAAGCACGTCTGTGAGCTCACTCTGTGAAACCTTACGAGCCCCGCCGCAATTCACATTTTAACATTAAAAGCCCCCAAACGGAGCAAATGGAGACATCTCAGCGTGAATCCTCAGCTGGAGTCGACTGAAGGGATCGAGCACCGGCGAGAGCAAAAAACACAGCGTCTCATTCAGATTCAGGTAATGTCTCTTTCCAATTAACAGTGAGCTGGAGTCATGATTCCCTCCATCGACTTCCCGTCAGCAGCAGCACAGTCCTGCCCCGCTCCACGCCAGACGCTGGGGTGAGTTTGGCCCTGTGTGTCACTCGAAAAGCCCCGGGCAGCTGTCAGTCGATAACACTGAGGGTCCGTGGACTCGTTTAGGAACATTATGCTAATTCAGTCTCACTGTGCTTTCCCAGTTTGAAATCCAAGTGTTCATTAATCAAATAATGGGCCCCTACCTCTGACAAACTTAATGAAAGAAGAGTTTTAAAATCGAGAGGAGCAGTTTACACAAGGGAGGGGCGGATAGGTTTACTACAAGTTGAGTAATAACACATTAGCTTTAGCCTACTAGCTCTAAGTCTGGTCTCTGTGGGTTCAAAGTGGATTTCCAGGGGGCTGTACCAACAGGTGAGAAACAAAGCATCCCTTAAAGCTTGAAATGTAAGATAAAGGGTTACAATTGGTCCGTTCTCTTAAATAAATGAGAATGGCTACGAAGGGAATCCAGAAACATTAAACTCTGAAAACTAAATGGGTATTTCTGGACTCATTTAGCTGGTCACATACAGGACAAACTGATCACTTCAAAAGTAGTTAACAGTGAGAACAGTGGGACTCACAACCACAGGAGTCAATGCATTAGTCCCTTGTCATAATTAATAAAGAATTACTCTTAAAAATGCAAAGATGAGGCGCCTCAGTGGCAGGATTAGACTCTAGTCACAGCTTGGTTTTCAGTCATCTCCACACCATCAACTCATTGTGTCAAATTACAGCCTACTTTATCAATTAAAGGCATAAAAAACCCCAAAATATATGTTTAAAATGCAAACGTGGCTCCTACACAAAACTTATTGGACAAGAGTAACCAAACATGAGGATTATTGAGCAGAAATTACAGCAAAGACAAACAAAACAACCAAACTACAGTCGTTTTGCTAAACTATTACTTTCCCCGAAAACCATCTCATGAAAGAAAAGAGAAACAAACACTGAGGAAAACATAGACGCCAGGATTCTTCAACATTATCCCACAAATGTCACAATGTAAGACAGAGAAATGAGTGTCTAACGATCCACTGATGTAATCTTTACTCAGTCGCTCAAGTCTACAAAGCCTTTACTGTACAGAGCATCTATGATAACCTCTAATATCTGTAGCTATGAAGACACAAACTAATCACGATCCATCCCCAAGAGGCACCAACTGAATGCCCCACACTGTTAAATATTACACAGCTGGAAGTTAAGACCTGGGATGTCCTGATACAACTTTTTCAAGTACAAGTACCTGATATTTATGAACCCTTCACTGCAGACAATGTATCAGGACATATATACACAGAGAGAAATGACGCAAAGCAGCCACTACCCAATACACTGCAGTTAATGTTGGTTAAGAGGTCATTTATTGCACACAACTAATGACAGTGCAGTGATAACATCTATGTATTCATACCACATACTTCTACAGCCTCTGACAATAGGAGATGTTGCTACTATAAAGCTCTGCAGTAGCTCACAATATCCACACGAGACTGTTTTTACTTCATAAAAATCATCCTGAACATTTCTCAATTGATTCCTCCATTTACTGCATCATTAAGTATCAAATAATGTATTGTATTGCCCCATTGCAACTTCATACAGTCAGATAGAGAGCACTTAATGGCAAAATCAATCATAAAAGTGGGGTAGCGGTTGCTTTTTAATTGGATTATTTAGTAGGAAACCATTTTATCGCTTTTATTATTTATATTTGACGCCACTGGATGCAACAAACTGCTTTTTACCACATTACAGAGAACGAGTGCAGTAGTTCCCTGCGAGTACATCATCACTTCAACCTGTCACTCCATCCAGAAATCCATCTAAACACGAAGCACAGATGACTTACCGACTCCTATCTTCTCGTCCTCCGTCGGGGTCCACATCGTGTCCCGTTTTCCAAAGCGAAAAATCCCACAGAAAGTCCAGTCACCGGGTGCGTCGCTTCATCCACAGACACCAACAGCAGGAGTGGACGGGGAAAGTTGACATTAATTGTTGATCTAAGCAATGTTGAGTTCAAATAAACACTCTCTGATCCGAACGGAAAGGTGGTTATCGTTTTAAAACACGAGTGGAGTAATTGTTGCACATCCTTCTGGCTTTGACGCGTCTATGTCCATCACGGAACTGAAGAGCCTCGCTGCGAAAAACGCCGGTGGCATCCTCAGAGGAAGACACGATACTCTGCTTCAGTTCAGTCAATTGATTCACCCCGAAGACAAGAGCAGCCCGGCGCCAAGATCCGCTAAACGCACCCAGTCCATTTGAAACAGCGCTGTCCACTGTCCTCGTCCATTCGGGAAGATCTCATCGCTTTAATTCAGCCACGACTCGCTTTGGACAAACCTCTCATGTGTCTCCAGCCTCTTCAAACGCCGCTATTGTCCTCTCCGGAGTGTGTTGTTCCCCGGTTGTCGCCTGGTGAAGCTGTCAAACTTGGAGCAGGGAGGACGGGGCAGTTCGGCGGCGGGGTGTGAGAGTCGTGCGCAGCCTACAGCAGATTAAAGAGGATCAGGCGAATGAAAAAGACCACAGATGGACTGGATTTCGTGGCCAAGAGAAAGAGAGAGAGGGAGAGAGAGAGAGAGGGAGAGCGTGTTTGTGTGTTTGTGTCTCGAGCCCTCGTGGGTCCGATGCACCACTCGCGGAGACGGTGAGGACATGACGCGCGAGCGGCTCTGACAGACGTCCCCCGTGAGCAGGAGTCATGTGCCATCACCGTTCAACACATACAACCTGCAACGATGGGATGGATACTGCAGTTTATGCGTAGATTTAAATGGTATAGTTCACTTTAAACATCTTGAAATGACTTAAAATAGAATTGTTGTGTTTGTAAATAACAATGTTGACTTGTCACTACAGAGAATATCAGCTTTTCATTTAAAGTTGCTTGTTATATCACGTCCTGCCACTAGATGGAGTCTTGAGCAACTATAGAAACTTATAAATAATTTGGGCTTGATTTGACATAATCCATGTGACATAGGCGTGATATAGTCGCCCTGTGGCATGTAAACAGACAAATAAATAAATAAATAAAGATTTGTTCAGGACATCCCGTTATTTATGCATATTTGCAGGGCTGGAATGTAATTATTCTCGCTCATATTTGGATAAAGTGGGCAAAACACCTCACCCATCTTGCCCCCAGTGTCTGATTGTGAAGCGCTTTATAAATCTAATCCATTATTATTATGATTATTATTATTAAGAGGTCACATTGGACACGCAGCAGGGGATAGGTGTATAGATCTGTCTTTTGTCCCTGTAGTTCACCTTTTATCAGTTGAGGCCCTGCTGGTGGTTTTACACAAAAAACAGAGAATAAAGAGCATACAGCGTAACTTAGCATCTGTGTTTCCAAGAGACTGGTCTGTGCCACTAGATGGTGTCTTGAGCTCAATTGTAGTCTCAAGAATACAACCAAATTTATCCTATTTTTGCTATGTTCTTGTTTGGCATTTATGTGATTTTTCTTAACCTTTTAAAATACAAGTTTTCTCAACATTTGCTGAGGTTATCCAGATGGACTAACAGTATTAACTAAGTGGGATTGCTTGTGGAGGGGGGGCCTGCAGGTGCTAGGCAGACTGTAACATACATTTAAGAATCCAAAATCAAGGCAGAAACAGTCTTCAACAAAGAAATGGAAATAAAAATGTCTTACCTTTGA
Source organism: Rhyacichthys aspro (assembly GCA_036850595.1). NCBI lineage: Eukaryota > Metazoa > Chordata > Actinopteri > Gobiiformes > Rhyacichthyidae > Rhyacichthys > Rhyacichthys aspro. The sequence continues at coordinate 22,168,342 of CM072152.1, read as the reverse complement.
CAATTGAGCTACTCTTGAGTTTAGCTGCAGGCTGCTAACAAGTTCTTCCACTAACACTGTCGATTTGTAAATTCCATTGTGTAAAAAGAAGCCCAGGTGTATGTAATTAAACTAGTGAATGTTTCAGTGACAGAGAGAGAGAGCACAGGCCTTTTCTGCAGCAGCTAATGAAGGTAACACACCTGAAGAAGCACAGGTGTTAGCAATTCAAACCATGATGATGTATTAAGCACTTTACTGATGTCCCAGAGAGCCCCAACACAGTTAAAATCACTCATCAATTATTGTATAGGTTCTTCTGCTATTTTCCAACATATGCCTGGGCCCAAGGAACACATTTATAATTGTCTCTGACCAAGAACAGCAAGAACAGGCAGTAAACAGTGTATAAACAAATAAAGGGAATCAAACCAGTGTTTTCAAACCTATCTTTTTACCTCCATGACTTTGTTTAAGGCTCAGAAACAGGTTTGATGTTGAGTTCACCTTGAATTAAAGCAAAATCAATTTAGTCCTAAGCCTTCATGTAAGAATGTGTGCTCAAAAAGAGACATGAATGTGCTTTTTCTTTTGCATTACTTGGTTTTTAACATTTTTCACTGAAAGTTTTACTGGTATTACAATGACCCCAAATAAGCTAAGAGCAGATAAAGTACTAATTCTTTTCATAAGCACTTATTTGCCTTCAGAGGCTCATCAGTGACTTAAAAATCAGCAAAGAAAAGGTTAAAGGAGTAAATTCACAACAACTCAAACTTTAGTATTCTGGTCTGGTCAAGGCCAGCTCGCAGTGAAAGGAAGAAGGAAGGCAGTAACAAGGACGGGAGGAATAAATAACTTTCAAAAGAAAAGAGAGGAGGGCAGCTTGTGTAAGAGCTGTTTACAGCAAAAAAAATAAGAAAAAGTGGAAAAATAACAAGAAAAATGAGGCAGACAGTTATTAGCTTTTGCAAATGAAAGCCTAAGAGGAGACACAACCTTGTAAACTACTGTGTAAACATAGCATTAAATCAAATTCATTATATTCAGATCTGGGTACTTCTGAAAATACAAAAGTCTCGTAATGTAGTGACATATGTTTCGCTGCTGAACTAGTCTTTCTTTTAGACAGTTCAGATGATAAATGATGCCCACTGTAAGCTGCTGCTGCCTTCAGTTATAACATGTATTACTACTGACCTCTAGAGGGGGCTTTTGTCAGTAAAATGTGCAGATTGTGTGTGATTTTAATCTGAGCCTCTTTCCTGACACATTCATTTCATTTTTTCCTATTTTCCCCAACTCTCCAACAAATGCTTTTCACAGGAGCATCAGGTCAGTCTTTATTGGTGCAAGAGCAGAGCTGGTACAAAGGTTACAAATGTCACATTTACATGAGTCTGATGTGTTACTGAAGACACAGATATCATTATTAAATGGGTAATAAAGGAGTTATTAGCTGTAAGAAAGCTTCCAGCACTTTTATCAGTTTAACAGCTAATAAAAATACAGTATTTCTCAAAAATATTTGTGCTTTAAATAATTATTGCAGTTTTTTGTACCAGAACTAACAGCTTCTCACTCAACATCGAGACACAACCTGCAAATGCAAACTCAAAATGAGCAAAGGCAGGAGAAGTATTCAAAACAAACAAAAAACCTCTTCTGTTTTTAATGATTAGTTGATTAAATACAGAAACATACAAAAGATATTGGCAATTCACAGTAACCAATGTACCATAGACGGGACAAATACAAACGTTTGGTGTGTGCTGCTGAAGCTGAAGTGCTGTTTGTGAATCTGGTAAAGCACAAATGAACTTCAATAAGTGTTAGTGAAAAACAAAGGTCTGTCTGATCACTGTCAGTGCAACAAGAGTCCATCTTCAATATAATCACACTTGTTTCTTTTAAAGAAGGCTTTGACATCAATCAACTCTTAACAAGGCACATGTTCAGATGGACTTTCAAAAAGATTAATGAGAGGAAATCATTTGAAACAGTGAGACCAGAACAAACATCGGGGAAAATATTAATTTTGACATTTTCGAGATTAGGAGTCAGGTTTTAAGAAGCTGATGCTGTTGCTTATTGTTCCTCAGTTTATCAAAGTAGTATCTGTTCAAAAATACTAAAAAGAGAGTGTTTTAATTGGTCAACTTTACTTAATTTAAAGACAGAAGTCAAAATCTGTTGCTATGTATATCCATTTGTTATTTCCTGGGGTTTTGATGTTTAAATAAAGGTAAAATACATATATTTATTTATTATGTGCAACTGGTTTCAAGTGAATATTTGCTGGTAGCTTTGATCAGGGAAAAAAAGAGCTACTTAAGGTTTTAAATACCTCAGCAAACACTGTACAATTAATTTATGTACATGGCTATTGTTTAATTTTAGACTTGCAATATACTGACTATTCTTTACTGAAGTGGGAAATTAAACTTTACACAAGTGCAGTCAAGATCAAGTAGGAGGCAGGCAATTTACATTTTAAATCCAAATGTTTGCAAACCCTTCCAAGTTCATATTGAAATACAGACAGAATATAAGTTTGCATGTTCATTCTTGACTTAAATGAAAAAAGGAAGAGATAACATGACACATTTTGTTGTTTTATCCTGCAGACTTGCCTGATTAATGACAAGTGGTGCTTGAAAACAGTCCCTGTCGAGCCCGGCGATGTTCGTGGCTGCAGCATCTTCTCACAGATCAGGAGAACCATCTGTCGCGGAGAGACCGGATGAATGAGTAAACCGTGTCTCATCGTCTGGCGGCTCGGGCGAGGATCTGCTGCGTTAGAAATACAGACTGTGACATGTTCCGTTCCTCACATCTCTTTATCCAAACAACTTCTAAATACAAAATAAATCAGGCTGCATTATTCCTCACAGGGTCCTTGTTTCTTTGTAAATCCAAACCCAAAAGAAAGAGCTTGTTAGTCCCACTTCTGTAACTTCTTTTTATGAAGTGAAGCAACCACACTGCCATCTACTGGTGAAAAAGTGAAGCCGCAAAGTGACAGAAGGTTTTTACAGTTGTGTCTGGCGGATAAGAAGACGACAGACTGCTGTGTGTTTGTGATTGTGGCTTCAAAACGACACCGTGGACGTGACGATGCATCTGGAGGGACGTCCTGCCCACAGAGAGGCGGCTGTAGTGGCTCCTCTGGGACGTCAGCCGTAAGGGAGCCCTGCAGAGAGTAGTGACATCAGCAGAGGTTCAGAGGAGATAAACCTGGATAAACCTGGACTCCTCGACTCCTCTTCAACGTCTGAAGTGCTGTCTTCCTACAACTTCCACCTCGATCTATCACTGCCCGATTTTAGATTCATTTAAATG